>JAODJX010000129.1:27154768-27175540 GCA_026776945.1 Isichthys henryi | reverse complement strand
GAGCCCCACCCCCAGGCCTGGCTCCAGGAGGGGGCCCCGGTGACCCGCGTCCGGGCGAGGGAAAACGTGTGTCTATGTTTTTGTTCATCATTAGGGGTCAAAAAGCTTAGGACAGAATCATTCCCAGACAAATACTGTTTAAGTAATTTGCTTATAGTAGTCCAGTAGACTGCTTACGGTGATCATTTTTGTTATTTTTAAACATGAAAACATATGGCAAAAAATAAAACTACAGTGTTTTTTTGTCTTACTTTACTTTGATCACTCTACTTTGCCTTGCGGTAGCCCGTCTGCTTCTGGCTAGCTACCTGAGGCTAATGCGGCGTGCACAGAAAACATGATGGGGAAAAAGAAAGTAATTTTGTCTCAATGACAAATATAGACTTATGAAAACTTATGTTAAACCGCCAAAGCGAATCAATTCTTATTGTTGACACACCACAGCACACAGTGCACAACAAAGAAATGTGTCCTCTGCATTTAACCGATATGTGACAATGTGACATAGCAGGGGGCAGCTAATTCAGCGTCCGGGGAGCAGTGCTTGGGGGCGGTACCTTGCTCAGGGTACCTCAGTGCTGCCTTTCTGGTCGGGGATTCGAACCTGCCATCTTTCAATTACAAGTGTGCTTCCTTAACCATTAAGCCACCAAAAATATATTATAATAATACAATAATACTTTTTGTACAGTACTGTCTTTGCTTTCATTTGGGAGTCAGTAGTCATCCCAACTGACTACAAAATGGAACTTGTAGTCCATATCTGTCACGTCCCTTGGGCGGGGACCAGCGGATGTCACTAATTAGGCTTAACGAGGGATCCTGCAAAAGGAAGCAAAGGTTGTGAAGTATTTGCCTATGATTTCTAGCAATACCGAACGCTTTCTTGTCTGGTGTCATACCCCCGTTCCTTGAAATTTCTGTCTACCTGTTGTGTGCTCCTCACCCTGCCTGCCTTCCTTCCCCAGACCAGCCCTCATTCCTGAACCTCCCGTCCTGCCTCCCCTGCCAGCCCCGGAACCTCTCATCTTCCCTTCCCCTCGTCTCCGTGTCCCATGCCTGCCTGTAGGACTGACGACCCGGGCTTCCGACCCTGCCTTTCCGTTCTAATAAAGATCACTTTGTCCCTCATCTCTGGGTCCATGTTTCCCTGCCTGGGTTTGCCTGACGATATCTGTAAGGGAGGGGTGATTGCCTGGAATGTGGCAACTACAGGGGGATAACACTGCTTTCAATGCTGGATAAAGTCCTTGCTAGGATCATCCTTAACAGGATTCGTGATCATTCGCGGTCTGGTTTTACGCCTAAATAGTCTACCATCTACCGTGTCCTTATACTGAAGGTTCTCATCCAGGGCAAGCGTGAATATCGGCAGAGGTTTTTTGCAGCATTTGTCGATTTTCATAATGCGTTTAACTCAGTTGATCGAGATGCCCTGTGGAACATCCTGAGACTTTGCAGGATCCCCCCAAAGTTGCTGGACATCATAGCTGGCCTATACACTGGTACTGTGCTGTACAGAGTGAAGGGAGAACCTCTGCATTCTTCCAAGTTGATTCTGTGGTTCGCCATGGGGGTGTTCTTGCTCCTGCTCTGTAAAATGTTTGCATGGATTGGGTGTTGGGCAGAGTTGTGGGGTCCAGCAGCTGTGGGACTGATCTTGACTTTGCCGACGATGCGGTGATCTTAGCAGAGTCAATGGAGGCTTTGATCAGGGCTCTCAAGAGACTGAACGAGGAGTCTGAGTGTCTGGGATTGCGGGTGTCCAGGATAAAGACCAAGATGCAGGCCTTTAATAATTTCATAGGTACAGCCATCAGTAATATGTCTGTCTGCGGGGAGAATGTCGACCTTGTTGAGAGATTAACACATGGCTGCAGCAGATGGGTGGCCATATCCGGAGGGTGAGACTGGACCGTGTGTCTGCCTCGGGGATCGTCGGCCGGGATCCTTGGTATGAATTCAACGCATGGGCCGGAATTTACACTAGGCTAAGCATAGGCACCAGCCCTGGTGTGAAAGAGCTATCGGTGTTGTGGCAACCGTGGTTAGCGATGTCTCAATGAGGAAGACATTTTATTCACAACTTCGCTCGGTGGTTGATGGGTGCCCATGAGGTGACACTCCTCTGGTCATGGGTGCAACCACTGGCACTGATAGGGCTGGCTATGAGGACTGTGTCAGTCCCCATGAGTCTGGAGACCAGGGTGAAAGTGGCTCCATGTACCTTGACTTTGCGGATCACCTAATTCTGGTTCTGGTGCCCTGAGCCACATCGTTGGACTTGGTACTCCAATAGTGGAGATGCAGCAAAGGAGATCGATCACATCCTCGTGGGAAGAGGTTGGAGGCTCCTAGAAAAGTACAGGGTTTACAGAACTCCCCAGTTTGTGGATTCTGGCCCCAGACTCTGAAGATTCAGCTTCAGAAAAGTGTATTTTGTTAAAAATTTCAAGATTTTGTGATGTAAAAATATGAGATCACAATAAATAATTGCAAAACTCACCTTTAATGTGACCTATAACCTGTACAATTCAATAAAAAAAACAAATCTGTGAGAGGGAAAAACATAAAAAATAAAGAATTGTACAATAAGCTGGTTGTATAAGTGTCCACACTAATACCTGTTTTATCCATCCATCCATCCATCCATTTTCTAAACCGCATATCCTTACTGGGTCACGGGGGGTCCGGAGCCTATCCCGGAAGCAATGGGCAAGAGGCAGGGAACGACCCAGGATGGGGGGCCAGTCCATCGCAGGGCACACTCACACACCATACACTCACACACGCACACCTATGGGCAATTTAGTAACTCCAATTAACCTCAGCATGTTTTTTGAACAGTTGGGGGAAACCGGAGTACCCGGAGGAAACTCCATGACGACATGGGGAGAACATGCAAACTCCGCACACATGTGACCCAGGGGGGTGTGAGGCAACAGTGCTAACCACTGCACCACCATGCCGCCCCTACCTGCTTTATGCTGTAATTAAATCAAAAGGTGCTTCAACAAAAAAAAATGAAACATAAAAAAATGACCTATTCCATTCAGCTAAGACTGTGTTTGAGGACATTTTACTGGAGAGTTCTTAAAATACTGATCTCTGAAATTTTTACCTTTTCCATTAAGACCTATTGAAAAGCAATGCATGGTCTTTCTTATTGACAGAAATGTATCTTTTTTGTCTTCATATGTCTGTGGGAAAGCTCAATAGATCTTAGAAAAAAACTACCAAATTCAGAGGGCATTGTTTTAAAAATTCTATAATGAAATATCTTCAAATGCATGACATAGTAATTGTAATAGTTGGTCTATCGCCTGGTATTGACGCTGTCTAACAGAAGCTTTGACATTGACAAGATAAACTGCTGTCAACAGGGCAGAACATGCATTTTTCAATAGGTCTTAACGGGAAAAGTACCAATTTCAAAGGGCGTTATTTCCTACATGTATATATGTGGTTTGTGTTTATATTACGTTGTGGGGACCAAATGTCCCCAACAATGTAATAAAAACCTGTTATATTTCTGATGTAGGGACATCAACCTTTTGAATTATTTCCCCTTTGAGTCAATCTGTCTATACAAATGCTGTCTATACATACGGATTACATATTCCAACGTCTGTATTCATTTTAAAATCACAAATTTAATTCATATGTATTTATAAGCGTTAACCATTTAACTTCAACATCGGAAACAGCTGAGATTCAAGGTTCTTGTTCTAAAGGACAACAATTCTTGTTTTTACTCTAAACACAGTAACCACTTCATCGTTCGTTAGTTGTTACTGGCCAAGCCTTTTCAGATATCTAGATATCGGACAGTCATTGGTTTAAAATTTAGATGCTGGACGGACGAGTATAGCAGCTCACGATTGGTCGGCTGGCGGCTTCCGTCCCGTAATGTTTACGTATAGGCAAATGGGAGGTGCCAAGTCAACGTTTGAACCCAGCGCGGCATATTGAGAGTGTTATTCGGTCAATACGAACAATTTGTGTGACTTTTCACAAATATATATTAAATAAATGCAAGTATGAATTAGTTCTTTCATCACAAGGGCTTGAGCTGAGAGATCGAGTTCGTAAGTTTAAACCTCCTGTATATTTTGGCTTATAAGAAAGGTAACGATGAGACCCATTTAGCTTAAGCTATCAGTTAGCATAGTTTCTTATCCCAAAAACAAAGTAGGGAGAATTCATTATTATTATTTTTGTTATTTATTCACTGTTTCTCTGGTCGCCCGTACGATGGGGAGATAGTGCCATTGCGCTGTCTTGACGCTGCTATTGATTTTTTTTCCACAGTTGGTTGTGGAAAATGCCAATTCGAGCATATTGTACAATATGTTCGGATTTTTTCGATAATTCTAGAGATGTGGCTGCTATTCACTGTGGTCATACCTTCCATTATGAATGGTGAGTTGTGGAAATCGCACCTTACTAACAATTATGTGTTTCTAGGCTTCTATAAGCAACTAATCTATACAACTCATGCGTCACAATGACAATTATCTTACCCACTTGGTAGTCGCAAAGGAAAGTTTTAGATGCTTAACGATTTTGTTTACCCTGACAATGCTGATTGTAATTATTGCAGTGCTGGTGAATGAAAAGGCATAAATGTGGAAATTTTACATATAATTTATATTCAACACTGAAGTTTCATAAAGCTGAAAACTCACAGAACAGGATTTGTGCAAAATCATATTGAAATAGACATTATATTGAAACGCAGAGTGATGCGCTGTATTAAGCATCACAGTCTCTTAGATTATTGTCTCTCTGTTAGTCTTCTCCAGTGGTTCCAGACAGCTCCCAACAGGACCTGCCCACAATGTCGCAAGCAGGTATATAATGGTGTCTCTCTAACATGACAGCTGTGATCCAATAGAGCAGTGGTTCTCAATCCTTTTCCTGGAAGGCCCCCTTCACGAATGTTTTCATTCCAAACCATACTACTTTCAACCTGCCACATTCATTATTAACCTATTAAGGACCATTTGAGTCTGATTAAGCTGCCTTAAAACTGATGGTGAAGGTTGGAATGAGAACATTCTGGCACAGGTCCTCCCGGAACGGAACTGTGAGCCGCTGCAGTAGAGAATACCTTTACATCACGGTGTGGGACTGATTTGCTCTGCTGATTGATGCCTTTGTCGCAGGTCAGCACCAGACACATCATAAGCAAGTTGTTCTTTGATGTGGGTGAAGAGGAGGGAAGCTGCACTGTGGATCCTGAAAGACTGCTGGTACTTTGCTGTTGTCAACATGTACATTACATACCTAATAATACAGAATACAAAATATTTTAAAATATTGTTCTCTGTTTTAGAATGAACTTGATAGAGTGAAAGCAGTTTTGACCTCTAAAGGTAAGAAAATGGCCAAAGACTTGTCATGTGGCCTATATCCTGATTTCTGGCCCTCACTGGGGGGGATGCAGTGGCATGTTGGGATTCTGTATGTTAGAGAGAGACACGAGGGACAAGCAGAAGATTGTAGAGGCTCTGAGGGAGACTGTGGAGAAGCAGAAGCTTGACCTGGAGTCTGTGAAGAAGGTGGTTGATGAGAAGGACAAGCTGTGCTCCGCTCTGCGGGTATGATTCCACAAACACACCTCATTTCTTAAACATCAGGCCTTGACGCTGACTGGGTTATTGGTCTCTCAGAAACAGATGAAGTATCTGGAGAACCAGCAAAGTGAGATATGGTCTGCTAAGGAGGAGGCTCTGCGTCTGAGGACCAAACTGAAGACCTTTGAAAGGTACAGATTCTGCTGCTGAGTCAGAGAGAGAAATGTCAACAATTTAAACATCACCGGAAGTAGAAACTCTACCTTTTTTGTACATTTCTCCTTGTAAAATTCTTTGAATTTATTCACTTAAACCATATATTTTATAGCATATGCTCTAGAATCGGGTCTACAGACATACTTTTTTATTACTCTGTTATTTTCCATTTGAAATCACACATTTTATGCTTAATTCTTTGTATGCGGTTGTTTATAATATATTGGTTGGTGCTGGACCATACACGTCTACATGGGTGTTTCTGTTTCTCCAACTCTAGCCTGGACCTGGTTCTTCAGGGGCAGCAGGCTGAAGTGGAAGCCATGATCATGGACATGGGGGTTGGCCACTCTGCTGTAGAGCAGCTCTCCATTTACTGCATCTCCCTGAAGAAGTAAGAATCAGTATTGTTTGTCGATGTTGGAGCCTGTAACATGGGGGTTAGGTTCCTAACCCTGTGCTTCACCTCCACATCGTTTCTGGTCTGGGCACGTGTAGTTTTGAATAAGTCCTTTCCGTATTTTCAGGGAGTATGAGAATCTTAAGGCCAGCCACAAATCCTCCAATGAGATGTGTGAAAAGCTGAAGAAGGAACTTTTTGCCACAGATAACAAGGTGAACTTTCTCTAGACTTTTCTATAAAGATTTTGTCATGAAAGATCATCCATGTGAGCACAGCTGATGTTAGTGGACCAATGGACATCAGAATCTGTACAATTTCTCTAGTTCAATATGGGATGTTGTAGCTGAGGAAATCCAGAATCCACAGCCACCCATCTGGGTAACATACAACCAAGCTGGTTACTTTTAATAAACAAAGCTGGATCGTCACTTGTTCAGAGTCTGAGAGAGAGGTGCTGTCTCTCACTAGATGTGTAGACAATCTGTAACCTTGTAACATTGGGAGATGCTGAATTGCCCCAGGAAAGTGGAGAGAGTCTTCTCCAGCTGGGGAGCTGGTTCAGATGGATTTACTTCTTTCTCTGTTGCTTTCCCAGTTGCAGAAAACCACATTGGAGATGAACAGGTCAAAGGAGGAAATTAAAGCAATCCAGCAGGACTTAAGCAATTCAGACCAAGAGATCACAGTAAGTACATGAAGAGGGTCTATTGTACCATCTATTGTACAGCCAATATGGTGTTCTGTTAATCTTGTGTTAATAATAGTCACTCCATGCTCTTGAAAACGTACCTGAGGTGAGAGATGCTTTCTCTAACATGGTATATGTCAATTCCTCTCAGAGTCTGAAGAAGAAGGTTGAGATCTTGCAGAAGACACTTAGCACTCCAACTCGTACCAACGAAGTCCTCAGTAGACTGGTTTTGGAGAGGTATCCCCCAATTTTAAACCTGACTTTAAAAACATCTATCCATGGTCATCAACCTTTGTGAAGTGTCGAAATCCCTGCATCCATCCATCCATCAGTCCATCTTTCTTATGGTTATGAGGGGACGGAGCCTAGAAATCAGTTTAGAGAGTCAGTTACTGCATGTTTTGAGAGGGAATTTGGGGGGAATTCGAAACATATGGACAACATGCAATGCACACGCATGAGGAAAATGGGATTTATGTATTTAAGAGAAGCTTTCATCCAAAGTGACATACGAATAAAGACATCTTACCCTCTCAGCCACAGGATTGTGCTGCATGCCTATAACCGGAAGTTGTGAGCCAACAATGCTACTTACCGACCCATTGTGTCGCTTTAAGTGTACAAGTGGTGTTGGAAAAGTAAAAAGTGTTTGTGGTTGGTAGTTCCAGAGGTTGTGCACACAGATGTCAAAAACAAGTTCATCTTATGACTGTGTGCATGTCCAACCTTGGCAGCCCTGCTCCACTAGAACTGAAACAGCCTCATCTCCGTCAGCCAATGGACAGTGAAGATATTGACCTCAATATGTCCTTTGACGTTGTCCACACCCCCAACCTGGCACAAAAGAAGCCTGCGATGGGTCCAACCAAGAAGATGCGCCTGGAGCCAACTGAGTAAATATCTTAATAGAATCGGTGTGTAGTGGAGACATGGGTGTGTCCTGGTGTGCATGACTAAATGCTGGTTGTTTTACAGCGTGAGGCCATCGGGGTGTGCAGAAAATGCCCCTTCAGGAAGCAAGGTATTATTGTTTAATAATTCTGTTTAGGCCTTGAGATCCTGAGAAATGATCCTGAGAAATCTGACTGTCTTCTGGGCTGTCGTGTTTGCAGGTCCAAGATAAAGACGCCTTCCTGGAGCCATTCTTGCGGAACTCCTTGCTCTTCAGGAAGAAGACCTTCGGCAGCATGTTGGATCCCCAGAGGAGTAGAGTTGGGGCTGTGAGTTTTTGAGTTTTGCTTCTGCGATTCCATAAATACATGTCAGAGGTCCTCATTTTCCCTTTCTTGTTTGCTTCTTGTAGGTGAGAACGGGTTATGATGGGCTTGGAGGTCGGACAAAATTCATCCAGCCGGTATGATATTTGAAATTCGGTATTTTAGTGGTGTGTCTCATTCCGAAACGCACTCATTCCTGGAATGCTATACGTAAACACCAATGCAAAATTGAGTTTCTCCTATTTGAAAACCTTGTGTTGGTGGGTTGTTCATATAAATTTTATCCCCTCCACCATGGGGCTCCTTCTTGATGTGACCTTCCTGTTCCCATCCCAGTCACCCCTGTCGGAGATCCGTCCACTAGCAATGAAAGGCAAAAGGAAGAAGGTGTCCAGGCCAGTGAACGTCAAGCTGCCCACCTTGGACTGCTTCCTGGAGTGATGGGGGCCCTTCTGCATGATTTCTGTCTACCTTTCTCCCTGAACCAATCCAGCCTACTTTCTATATTTGGTCAGTTTTGTAGATGAATCTCCATTGCCTTTCTCTCCCCTTTAAGGCTATGTTTTACTAGCCAATCAGTCTAGGGGTGGGGTCAGAAGGAAAGAACTCAGAAATGGTGGTTGATCCCCATAGATGTATTTTGTATGCCCAGCTGTGCATGTATATGCATCCATGCGCTATTTTTAGTGTATATCTAGGTACTATTTTTATGTCTTGAGCATCACTTGTTTGTGTATTTGCTCTTTATTCATCACTATATAAAAGTGAAATATGATTATTAAAAGGTTATTTTGTCCACTGTGCGTCTTAAATTATGTAAGTGATTGTGAAACTGATGTTGTGAGATTGATTCAGATTTTGTGCAAGAGTGTGACAGTTCAGTGTCTGTTGCTAACTATTGTACTTGAGCAAAGCTGCCTGCAGAGGGAGCCTTTTGCATAGATGAGTGATAAGATGGCATATGCTCCATTGGTATACTGTTTAACATTAATGGTGACATACAGGAAGTGAGTAGAAATCAGATGGTATTTCCTGTTGACATTAACTAGTCGCCATGCCAACATCCATCAGAGCAATTCATGCAATGCTGACTTTCCACTGTTCTCAGACATTGCTAATTTTAATGTGTGTGTGTGGATAATGTTTTTAAAAGCAGCAATAGCAGAAAGTTGGCAGGCTGCCTTGTGAATCGAATCAATGCAGCAATTCATGGAGTCTTTCAGTCTGAGATAATGTGTAAGTCTGCAGTTAGTGACAAGTTTCCGTTGACGTTCTCTAGGAAGCTGCAGACAAGCAGTGTGCTCTAAGCTCGGATTCCTTCAAACATTTGAATAGAAGGCGTTAAGCTATGAAGAACATAATTTTATTTGAGCCTTTGGATTTCTGGTTTATCCCAGGCTTCCTCTGGTACTTCTCTGTAGTGTTTCAGGTATGTCACTCATTGTAAACTTATGTCCTGCTTCCTTTCTCATCCATCTGTAACTTGCACTTGCAGTTCTTCTGCTCTTGCTTTTCACATTGTCCTCTGACTGGCATATTGAGGTTCTCAGTAATGCTGAAATGCTGATGTTTTAAACATGGCTTCTCGAGGGTCCTGAGTCATCACTTGCTGAAGCTCTGCTAATCTTAATTATTTTAATATTGTGTGTAGGGGATTGGTGAAGCATCACCAGTTACAGACTGAACACAATTAGGATGAGAGGGGAGCGTTTCCTGCCTGCTTGGATGTATGTATGCTTCTGTCTCCTGGTGGTACCCAAACGTCCTGTGTCCGAGTCTTATGCTCACGTCTGTTGACCATGTTTGTAGTATTTGCAGAATAGCATGTATGGTGCTTTTATGAGTCTGCTACCTTCCTTTTCATTCCCGTTACTCGTCGTCATTCTTTAATTCAGACCATCTTGGTCCCATCCAGAAACACAGAGCCATAAAATGTAACTTTTCCAGACTAGGTGCAGATATGGTTTGGGAACTCAGGTTAACACAGGTCAGGTTGTTTTCCTTTGTTTTGTTACAGTTTTACTCTGGATGCATGTGGGATCCAGATAGTATATATTCACCAACCTCCTGAACTTCAGTTCCAAATGACTTTAAACTTGTAAAAGTCTCAATCTTTGGATGGACCATTTACCCTGCACGCACACACCAGTCACATTCAGTCATGTGCTCTCCCAGTCTTGGTTATACAAACACTCTGTTCTCCTCTGTCGCCTCAGTGTGCACATACTCAGGACATTTGTTACCTAGGGACTAAATATTAATGAAAATGAAGCAGACTTTTT
Source organism: Isichthys henryi (assembly GCA_026776945.1). Classification (NCBI taxonomy): domain Eukaryota; kingdom Metazoa; phylum Chordata; class Actinopteri; order Osteoglossiformes; family Mormyridae; genus Isichthys; species Isichthys henryi. The sequence goes on along the minus strand of JAODJX010000129.1, from coordinate 27,165,152 downwards.
GTGTCAGCTCAGGAATGATGATTGCAAGTGACCCGTCTGCACGGCTCCATCAGCCCATCTGAGGACGAGCTTCTAGTGTTTGCATAGTGGAGCATCAGCCAGGCCCTTCCCCCACTCTTACATAGTCATACACGCTCTGTTTCCCAGGCAGGGGGTGTTTGCTTGGGTTTGTCCTGTCAGAGCTGGCAGGAAATGGTACACAGCTGTTGTTCATGAGATGGGGATGCCCCCTGCCTCGCTGAAATGTAAGGCTGTGGGCAGGGTCGACCCTTTGCATGAAGGTCACTAAGGAAAGCAGCTGGATTTGCTTCTGTGCCCATAGAACATCTCTTCTTTGATGCTTTATGCGTGAATGGAACTTCTGGTGAGTGATATCAAATCCGGTCTGTGATGAGTGTCCTCCACTCCAGCTGCTCACAGAACTTTGCATACCATTCAAACTAAACAATTAAGCTGGTTGGACATTTCGGCATTTTATGAAACAACAATTATCAGTGTCAGAAGTAAGTCCGATTCTACAAAATGCTTTTTAAACTATTTCCCTATTTTATCATCTAAGCTAGGCCCTTTAAATTTAAATACGGTTCCACACAGAACAACAAACATGGGTAGAATGTGGAAGCGATTTCCAAACCTTCTCCAAGATTCTCATGTAGTCCAGGAAGTTCCATTGCACTGGAGATGTAGAATGTTTGTGAGTTTTGTTATTTTCCTGTTGGGGAAAAAGATTCTTGTCCTTGGAACACCCACCTTAGAGTTTTTAATCTGTCTGGGGTCTGGCCAGTTGTTTAGCTTTATGACGCCATTGGGAGGCAGAGTGAAGCCACCTGCAGATTCTCTAAATCAGCTCTCAGCTGAAATCCGGCAGGGTGCATGTCTCCGCTGCTCAGGCTGTCACCAGCTCGTCTCAGAGGTTCATGTACTGTTCACACATCACACATCGTCACACGCAAAGTTGAAGAAGCTGTGAAAAGTTTGGGAGGGGTTCCTTCACACACCCCATCCACTTCCCCATCCCATGTCTCTGCAGGAACTTGTGAGGCACCCAACTTCCTTCATGCATAGATAGACATGCTACAGTCCTGCAGAGTTGCAACACTTCCAGCATCATTATCACGCAGTTGGTGCCTCACTCTTGCTGTGCAGAGCAGTGCATTAGAGATGCTTGCTGACATTGAGGGAATTAGCACAGGTTGCTGTTGGCTACCAAGGCGTTACATGGCAGCTGACCCGCAAACTACCTTTGCTTTCAGTTTATTCATGTCTGGTTCATTTTGTTCTGGTTCTCCCATCACTCTTCAAAGCAGACATGTAGTGTTTATGCACAAGCCTGAGTGGGCAGTCACTTTAGAACCGAAACTCCCATGAACTCATTCTGTTTAGCATTTCCACTCTCTGCTAGGTTTTTGGAGGCTTCAGATGCAATGAGAAGGTCCACGTGTCAGGGTGTGGTATAGATTGCGGAATGACTAGGAGAGCTTGGATACCGTCCACAGTATTCATAGTATTTTAGTGCATAAGGTTGAAGGCGTTCAGGGTCAGAATACTAATCTTACAAACACTTAAACTGGTTGATGCATCTTTGATTGTCTCATCTTAATCCAGGTGCTGACTTCTGTGAACCCAGGAATCATTTAGCCATGTCTTTACATGAGTTTGGAGACTAATGAAATCCTGTTTTGGAACCAATAAAGGTTTCATTCTTTATCTAAAGGACTTATGACTAATGGCCTCCAGGTGGCACTGTGACCTGTTCTGTTATCCAGCTCACAATCTAGAGGTATATTTTTAAGATGGGATTCAAATTAAGCAAAAATTTGGCCTTTTGGAATTATATCAATATAAAAAATTATCTCAAATACTCCAATAAAATTAGCAAGATTCCTTACATTTCATTAAGATTTAACTTGGACTTTTTGTCAGATTGATTCATTTTATATTTTTTTCCAGAAAGTATGTGATAAGCTGCAGTTGGTCAGTATTGCCTTTATTCAGTATTCACATGATGAAGGCTAATGGACCGTTAATGTCACATGCATGATGATGACGGACAGTACATTCGGGAAGATACAAGTCAAAACTAAGTCTCTTTTTCTGGAAGGTTGTAATCCACTGAGGACTTGAGATAAGGCTGTTGAGAGATTCTATACTTTCCTTGGGATTTTACAGGACATTTGGACAGAAATATGTTTTATAATATTATATCATTGTGTGGAATTTTTAAGTTTACATCATTGCCGTGGTGTGTGTGTGTGTGTGTGTGTGTGTGTGTGTGGGGGGGGGTTTAAGTTGTCAGAAATGAATGAAGAAGTATATGAATGCAAGAATATAAGCACATATAAGAATGTTTGTGCGTGTGTGTCTGTGTGTGTGCACGTGTGTGTGTGTGTGTGTGTATTCTCCTGGCATTCTTCATGTTTCTCTTTGTGTCATTGTTCGTAATATACTGATCCCCAGCTGAAACTTGCCCTCACCAAAATTTAAGCCTGCAGTCCTCCACTTTGACTCCACTCATCCTGCACTAAGGACCTTCTTTGTTCTCCCACCAGAAGACAAATTAGGTGGCACACTGCTGATGTGGCTGCTCCGTCCCTCTATTGTCAGAGTGCAGAAGTGACTGATAATTCAGAAGTTCTAAGACCCTTAATAATGTCCCACTGTCTAGACCTCGACCTTAAAGGTTATTTGGAGGGTCCCGCAAGGATAAAGATAATTACCAGTATTCACACAGAATCATTAGTACAAATGATACCGACGTCACTTTTAAATTTTAAACAGTAATAAAATTATCTTCCAAAACTTTGATTTTCATTTGTCTCACTTTTTCTTAAGAATGTGAAAGAAGTTTCAAATACAATGGATACTAAAAAAGAGGAGAGTAAAAGATCCACGTTGAAATGAAAAGTCAATTAATGACTTAACAGCATCTCCCTGTTATTGCAAAAAAAAAAAAAATGCAATACGAAAGAAAAACGAACCAAAACACAAAATCTCATAAAGCGGGTGATTTCTCTCAGAATGATATTCAAATTTATATGTAGGAAACTCTCCAACCCTGCTGTACCAAAGTTCAAACGTCAGGACCACATATAGCTGCTGATCTGCCTTCTCACTACCACACCAAGAATGTATCTGTTTTATGTGGTTCTGCAGACATCCAGCTGCTGAGTTAAATGTCCTGGAAGTGCGGAGTCTTTCCCCAGCTTCCTGCACCTAAATGTAATCTGACCTAAGTGACAAGCTTCCTTCTTAAAGGGGCGGTGCTGAAAGAAGGTCCCCCACGAAGGGGTTAAGGGTCATGCTTAAGGGGTTAATCAGAGGCAGAGCACCACACTTCAAGGTGGAACGCTTCATTCAGCAGGAGCGCGGAGACGTGCTGTCTGCTCACGAAGGAGGTGAGGAAGACGACGTCACCATCTGACTGAGAAACCACTAATGGCAACTAATAGGTGCTGGAAGCCAGGTGGGAGAGAACAGAACTCTCCTACTGTACCTCTCCCATCCCTCAGGCTCCTTGCCTTCACGTTGGGACCTATTAGTCATGTGACGGATGACAGCAGGAAGGGGCGACATTTTTGAATGAATGGCGTGGCTGCTCTCCACGCCTCCAAAACTATCCCCTGACTGTGTTCCTCTACCTTCTGTATCCTTCAGTTTTCAGCTACAGATTTCAGAACGTACTTTTCGCCAACACCCAAAGCGAAGCTTCCAGATTAACACATCGGGTGTGTTTAGAGAAGATCCTCACAGGCCCAGGGTAATGTTGTTATGTACTCTACATTATGTTTGGACAGGTTCTGGGTGGGGGATTGCCCTCGCTCTATGCGGCCCACCCCAGTGTATGAGGGTTGGGGGAGGGGAACTCATAACCAAACCCCCCCACGGCAAAGGGGAACTGCGTGGTCTACAGAGCGGGTGACCCTTCCAGTCTGTGAATCCCATGCCCCCCCAGAATTGTATTTCTGGCTTATATCCCTGCCTATGACCCCTGAATGGGTTGATCTGGCTCTGCGTTACATTATAAATAACAAAAATTGCAGGTAACAATTTAAATTATTTTTGCAAGCCCCCTTTTCGCAGCCACATCCCTGCCGTTGGTGAGACTGGTTACAGCAGAACACTTTCACTCATCCATTTCAGCAAATGTATCATCACTAAACAAACTGCCACAGAAGGTCAGCTGCAGGGTTGCCAGCTCTCCTGCTTCTGATGTGACACTCATGCTTTCTTGCTCAGGCAAGAAATCTTATGGCAAATCTATATTATTCCATTATAAACCTAAAATTCTCTATGTTAAAAGCGTTCAGGTAGTTTGCAAACCCTACAGACTATTTACAAAGTAAAACTGTTACATACATGGTAATGCATGTGCTCGTGTGTGCAGACTTGAATTGAAAACCTCACGCCAGCCAGCTGACCAAAGCAACCTGTGGATGCCCGCAGCAGTCACTGCATTTCTATGCATGCATTGTTAGCTTTCTCCAGCTTTGTGAACAAGTCTTCCTGCCTAATGGTAGCCCAAACACGTGGCTCCTCGAAGGTGAACACAGGAGAGGATGGAAGTGATGACTTATACTCCAGGATTCCCTTCATGTCAGTCCATCACCTCTTATCCTTAAAAACTCCCCAGAAAGTTAAGCACTCTGTGTTTATGCAGGCACATGAATCTGCCCTGCAGTAACGTGCAATAGAAGACCCCACTGAAAGAATTACAAAACTTTACCTGTCCACAGGGCAGAGTTGCACTTTCAGAGGAAGGGGTGAGCATGTGAGGCAGAAGATTAATAGGTTTGATTACTGAGAAGTGTTGGCAAAGGATATTATGCAGGGGTGGTTAGAGAAGGAGGAACAGACCCAAAGGAAGTAATTTTGTGTGTTTGTCTGTCTGTGAGAGAGTGAAAGAGAGAGAAATTCTCGTGAGGATCTTGTTGGTGGATGTTTGTGCGTATAAGTGCGTGTGTTTGCATATGGGTTTGTGTGCAGAGCGTGGCTCCCGCATGCCGACACGCGCACACAAGATAAATGAATCAGAGTTTCAGTCAGTGTGTCCAGGCTTGTCGAGGGGGGGGCCTCACCCCGCCCCAGGCCTGCAGCTACTCCTCCAGGTGGGTTGTGGTCTGTTTAAACAGCCCTCTTCCAATGAGCTGAAGTCCTCAGTCACCCAGACCTTGATCTAGACCAATCTGGCAAGTGAAGCAGCAGCTCCAGAGCCTGCTGTATGTCCCGCAGACACTGGCCGGGGTGCGGGGGGGGGGGGCAGGCTTCCTGTGTCTGCTGTGCCCAGTGTGCTGCCTGCAAACAGTATATTTCCTTATTGTGTGGAAGGCCTCTCTTCTGCAGTGAGACACACTATATTTTTCAGTGGGAGGGCAGCTCTCCATCTTCAGCATGGATCATAGCGAGCTGGGGAGTGTAATATCCTTCCAGCCCCCCACCCCTGCGTCCAACCTCCCCAAACACCCATCCCCCGAACCGCATAGGCAGACAGCTTCTTGGACTGCAGCCAGCACAGGTCCCCACTAAAATGGACCTGGCACCCATCAGACACAGGAAACGAGGCCTGAACTTCACATTAAACATATGAGACACAGTGCCTGAAGTGGGGAGGAGAGCAGGACACCCCCCCTCAAAAAAAACTCTCCTTTTCCTACATTACTGCACAGAACAATAAGCAGTTTAATGAGAACAGTTCATACGAACCCTGTAGCCTGGGTTTTCCCAAAGAAGGGTGGATGCAAGATGAAATGAAAGGGGATTGATTCACAATGTCTCACACCGTTACCAGAAAAAACTTCAGAAAACCCACACATAGGCTAACCTTCAGCATAATTACATCTGCAGCGCACAAGGCTGGCAATATCAAGAGGCCCATCTCATTTTAATCTTAATTTCTTAATTGCATGTCTGCCAAGACTTCCGTCTCTGTCGATATTAATGAGACTGGTGGGTTTGTGTTAAAGGATTTCGTGAAACCTAAATCTGTTAAATTTCAAAGCTCCGGAAAAGCCTCTTGGAATTTACCCCAACACGAACCTTCTGACAAAACAGGGACATTTTTCTTTTAAATTTGACCTTTATTTTGGTTAACCATCCGTATAACATGGCAGATTAATGAGGAAGGAGTATTATATGCCTGAATATTATTAACAAACAAACAGTTATATTGCAATAGCAGCTCGGTAAAGTAGGATAGCAAGCATTTGTCATCATGCCATCCTTAAGTTCTGAAAGCTGAATAATGACAGATGATAAACAAGCTGGAGACATTTGGGTACAGTTTAGTCTTTAAGTCTTTATTTGGACCAAGTTCAAAGACGTGTGTTTTTCTTTTAACTTTCTTTGATTTGCACTGGTAACCTCTGTGTGAGCCCAACTTTTCATCATCAACCTCCTTGAATGAGGGGTGAAACCTGAATGAGGACCTAAAGGAATAGCTCTCAAATTCAGACAAGTTGAGAGATGCATACAGCGATTAGGCACAACCAAAATGGTTTGGATAAATGATTAAGTTCCAAACTGTGCCAGAGAGAGGCATGTGTGGGGGGGTGGACTTCACGGGGGGAATGGGGTATGGTGTTAACATGCTGCATCTGTCTGGGACCTAGATATCACAGCCTGCTTGTAACCTGAGTCACTTTGTCTCAGGTTTGTCCCGATGACCAGCTCCTTTGGTGAAAGTTAGCCTACTCTTTGACCTTTGGTGACCCCCCTCCCCTCCTTTGGTGGGACTGTGTGTGGTAGTGCGCTAATGGGGAGGGGTGATGCTCTGCTTTGCATTATTTCACACAGGCACCAGTCCTCTCTGAACGTTGTACTTCCTACTAGTAGGGCCTGTGATGGGTTGGCGCTCCATCCTGGGTTGTTCCCTGCCTTGCGCATGTGGCCTCTGGGAGAGGCCCCAACCCTGCCTGTGACCCTGAATAGGACAAGCAGTTTCAGAAAATGGATGGATGGACGGACAGACAGACAGACTAGCAGGGTTCACTGCTCTGCATCATGATGATCTTGTGGTACATTTATAGCCTGAAATCAAACTCCAAGCCACTTAATAACTGTAAATTAAAGGCATGCTGAATAGTGCAAAAGCAAAATTTTTATTTAGTTAAAGTCATGTGGACCATGATGGCAGAAAAATTTGTTTGGCTGAAGGGATTCGGAGCAGGATGTTCTGAAAATTCTATTGGATTGGACATGTGGACCATGATGGCAAGAAAATTCAGTTGGCTAAAGGGATTTGGAGTGTGATGATCTGAAAACTCAGCCAGGTTGTTCCTGTGGCCTCTTTAAATACTCATAAAATCGATGATCTGAGCACATTTCTTAGAAACATTTTTTGAATATTTTTTCATTTTTATTTTTGTGGTCATATAACTGTTTCTTTTTTTGCAAATAAATAGGTATGAATGTTATTAAAATATTCTTGGATCAAGCACATTGGCATCAATATTAAATTCAATAACCTTCCATCGGGACTTCAAGCACAAAGACATTTCCATCTGTTCTTTGTGGCACAGAACATGGTAACTGATGTCCCCCCATATGGGGATGAAGCCGGTTTTTAGTTACTCATTTCGGCTTTTCTTTGCTGGGGTGTTGGTGCTTGCTGACGTATGTGGACAACCTGCCTGAACAGATGGACAGGTAGCATGAATAGGAATTAGAAAACAAAGAGCTGACTGGGACGGTCCTCCTTGATGATGTCACTCTGTGGGAGGCTTTCCTGAAGAACTAACCCCCCCCCCCCCCCACCATGTGCTTGGCAGAGAATCATTGTTGTGTTAAGGTAGTGAAGGTTATGTATGTAAGCACCAGTCTTGTCTTGGTAAAGGCAGAATTGTCAAGGCGTTGAGAAATGGAGCTGCTTGATGTAACGATAACATTGTTGTTCCTTCCTAGAAGACTCTGCCTTATGCTGAGGACACTTTGTTCAATTCCACAGCAACCAGCCAAATTTCCATGTGAATATGTCTGGTGATTGTACGGCTAGATGTTTACAGCAAGGTAGCATGGACATTCGAAGCCTGCTGCTATGGCTTCCACAACTCCACCCATTAAGTGTTTCTCTCTTTGTTTGCAAATGTTTTAACACGTAAAATTAGGTCACTCATTAAACTGGGAAGAACACAACACTAACATTAACAACCTTCTCCTTGAATATCCTAGATTCCCGATAATCCAGACAACATGTGGAAAAGTAGAGTCTTTTTGCTACGGCAACATGATACATTTACATACGTAGTTAATGCAAAGAGTATGCATGTGTGTGGGAGTGTGAGAATTAGTGCGTGTATGTGTGTGAGACACTAAAACGCACAAAGGCCCCTGTGTTGGATCCCAGATGAAATGACAGCTATTTCCTGCTCTCACAGGAAGTGGAATATTGGAAACACATTTCTGCAAGAGCTCCTCTGATCTCGGCTTGGACTCTAATCACTTGCAGGAGCCCTGGTGAAGAGCGTGAGGCTCCAAGCCACAACTACACATCTGTTTTTTTTCACTAGCTTTCTTTCTTTACCACCTTCGTTCTTCTTTCCCTCGTGAAACACCGCAGGAGTTGTCAGAAACTAACAAAGAGCTAGAGAAGGAAACCAAACAGGGGCTTCGGAATAGAGTCAAACATCTACTCCGGTGTGAATGCAGAAGAGGAGACAGAACACAGGACCGCTTCGCACTAAACCTGGAGAGTTAACATCTGAACTCCTGAAACAAATATACAGTCATGTGTTGGGCATAAAACTGTCAGCAGAAGCTAACTGACCTCAGTGTCAACCCAAACAGTTTCCACTGCACAAAGAAGAGTCGATGTCCAGCCCAGCGTTAGAGGACTCTCATATTTCTGCACACACACACATAAATAAAGGAATTTTATCGTCAGAAATATGCTTGAGGAAAATGGTATGAAGTAGGATTTTGTAGGTACAGTATTTGCATGGATTTACATTTCAAAAGTAACTTTCATTACAGTCTACAAAAGATCATTTAAATCATTTGGTACTTATTATCTTAACATCGATGCAGTAGTCTACCAACCCCCACTGTGAAACTTAATATGATGTAAGAGGGAAAATATTTGGAGTGGGATTTTATAACATGGAACTGTAGTTGTTTTTCTGAGTCCAAAGAGTCGTGGGAGTTCTGTGGTCCCCTGAATTAATAAAGAACTCCATGGACCTTTAAATTGTCATAAAGTTAATTGGCAGAGTGTACAAATCTCTGCAATGTGTTTGTGTTAGCATCACAACAAAAGCAACAACTGGCCATTATTCCAGCCATTCGTTTGGATGATGTCTCTAAAAGTTGCTGTTTCAGAGCAGACTTGATCCTGGAAATTGGTAGTTACAAGCTCAAAGGTCACATCTTAGCCTAGATAATGGCTACAGAAGCATTACCAGGATGCAGTGTGGGTATCACAGGTATTACCCAGGAGCCCGGGCATCCTCCATGAGTGAGCTATGACCCTGGTTACTGTGGTGATAACCCTGAGGTCACTGGAAGTGTGCGGAGGATTAGACCAAGTAAACTAAAGCAGACTAATGTCCATCTGACTAAAAAACTGATGCATATTGCAACAATGCCAAGACTGAAGTGTCCAATAATGTTTTCCCTGTTTAATTAATGAATGTGATTACTTGTGGCAAACTGATATTTAATGGCATGTACTCCCAACCGTGTTTTTCAAAAATCTGTATATTGCAGGATTGTGAAATAAATGTTGATGTGATGTCCAATAAATACAGATGTCGTGTTCTTAAGCCTTTTTAAAAAACGGTCATGAACGCAGTTGTTCTCTCCGCTGTTTATCTGCTGGTCAGCATACTGTACTATGGTGTCGCTTCACCCTTACCTCTCTGGGCAGCCTGCCAGACCCCCTTGTGAGGTTGCAGATTTATGATGGAAGGTTGGCACAGAGGTGACCCCAACACTGTCCCGATGGGACGGACCCACCTCCTACAGCCCCCCACCCCCCCATCCCCAATATCCTGAGTCTGACTCTCTAAACAAAACAAATTAGGAGTGCCTCCTCTCTCATGCTGACAGACTGTAGGGTCTCACCACATATACTTAATAACAAAGACAACAGAAGCCACAGTTTACGCTGAGTACAAGGTACACGATAACCACAGATCCACTGCAAAACTGAATCCAGGGTGAAACAGAGTGTGTAGAACTACTGTCTACTAGGTAAAACTGAGTACAGAGTAACAATGAGTACAAAGTAAAAATGAGTACAGAATAACAATGAGTACAGAGTAAAAATGAGTACAGACTTAAGAATGAGTACAGAGTAAGAATGAGTACAGAGTAAAAATGAGTACAGAGTAAAAATAAGTACAGACTTAAGAATGAGTTCAGAGTAAAAGAGTGCAGAGTAAGAATGAGTACA
>JAODJX010000129.1:27137896-27150690 GCA_026776945.1 Isichthys henryi | reverse complement strand
CTCTTGTATTTTGCTTGGTTACTTATGGTTATGGTTAGGGCAGGGTGGGGGTTAAGGTTGTCATAGTTAGCTTTAGCATTTTTCCCATAGAAGTGAATGAGCGGGCCCCATAAGGATAGGTATACCCTACACGTGTGTGTGTGTGTGTGTGTGTGTGTGTGTGACTCCTGAGAGCTGCTGTACCCAGCGTGCTGACTGAATGGTTTGTTTTATTTTTCAGGCAGCAGTTCCTGGGGCCGAGGCGGCTGGGGGGCAACCCCACACACATGTCCTCGGTGACCCATTCCACCCCCAGGACATTCGAGGGGTCAGAGGTCTGGCTGGGGCCTCTCTTCCTCCAGGGAGCTACATTTTCCCCCTGTTGACCTACAAGATCACATTTTCTGTTAATTGATTCATTACTTTCTGCCAACAGCCAAATATTCTTTTAAGAGAAGCAGATGAAGGCCAGCTATCCAAGATCAGGTCCATTTCTAAGGGATCCATCCATACTCTTAAGACTTCACAGACCACTACTGTTGTCAGACGCTCCTTGAGTTACGATGGGATTACATTCTGATAAAGCTATTGTGTAGCGAAAATATCGTAAGGTGAAAATGTATTTTAACAGAGTCCACCTAACCTAACAAACACTAGCCTAACCTACCCTACCTTAAACATGCTAAGAACACTTACATTAGCCTACAATTGGGCAAAATCATTAACACAAAGTCTTTTTTATAATAAAGTGTTGAATATCCCATGTAATCTAATCATTTTCTGAACACACATGTGACTCCTGCAGTTCAAAAAACACCTCTGGGTATCTCCATAGCTCTGACTCAAAAAGCCGTGAAAAATCCAAAGAATGAAACATTCGCATTGCGTAAGAGAGCCTGCTAAATAAATACATTTAAATGAGACATGTGTGAGCCACAACTCAATCCAATGCGGTGGAGAGTAACTTAGAGGTTCTAAACTGGCGATACTCAACGACTTTTCCCCAAGGTCCAAATTCTGTCAGCGGCACAAAGCCAAGGTCCACAGCTGCTTGGGAAGGGATGCCGACAAGGTTATTTGTCATGCGGGGGGTGGATAGAATTCACGGTTCATTTAAATTGTGCTTCAGTCCTCCTGTCGAGTACTCCTGCTGTAAACCATTGAAGAATGTCAGTAGTGAGCTTCTGTAATTCCTCTGATATCCCTGAGAAGTGGGAAAGACACCTAAAGCCAGGGACCTTCTGTCACTTGCTGTGCACTTGGTCTGCTCACTAACAAGCTAAACATGGAGGCGAAACCTTGAATATTCAAGTCACAGGATGCATACTGCTGTTGGATCCTATGGCCAATAGGTCAATAATATGAACCGAGTTAAATCATTCAAGAATAATGATGACATTTGTAATTATAGAAAGCTGAGAGCATCTGAATGACAGATGTGAGTCTTTCCCTGCGTGGAAGTGGGACCTAAGGGGTGTCAGTCTCAGTCAGATGAAAGGTGGAAGATTCCCCAGAAGCAAAATCTCTTGGCTGCTCCCCCACACCCCACCCCAAAGAGCATCTCTCCTTAATGAGAAGCAGAAGACCATCATTCCACTATGTCTACAAAGCGCCCTGAGCCAAAAGCTAACAAGCTCACATCAGAGGGTCCCTCATGGGGCGACATGACGTTGGGGGGGACACACTATGTTTTCCCACTCTGATGGAGGAGCAGCAGCACAGTCAGCTCATCTTCCTCGCTCTGGATACACGCTCGCACCATGTTTATAAATTGTTTTAATCGTTCATTTGACATTCTGTTAACGTCAAATATCGACTAATGTTTGTATAAGTCTGACACAATTTTGGGAAGCAGTTGTGATATAAGACAGATCAAGCGTATAGCAACTGGTCTGAGTTCAGATGCTGCCAAATTGATTCCTTTCATTGGGGTATCAGAGGAGATGGACTTTCATTGTTCACCTCTGGCTCAGGTAACTCTTCTACATCAATGTCAGTGACCTGTCCGCATTTTCATAAATTAATCTCTTCTTTGGATCAACTATTGGGCTGATAACATGTGGCCCATCTCTTCCTCAGTTCTACAGTAGACTTACACTAATTACAGGGGGCCCCCCAGGTCACATGCCTTGTGGCTCTTGTGGGTTTGTCCAGAAGCTGCTTACAAACCTGCAATCTGGAAAACTTCTTCAAAACTTCTTCTTCTTCCAAATACTTAACTTTAACTTAGAAATGGTCAACATGGCATATGATCTAAGAAACCATATATGTTCATAAAAGGAGCCCAACTTTCAAGCAGACTTGTTTAGGTACAGTGTCTCTCAATAATCAGCATGCTGGAATTTGCCTGATCTGATATTATAAGGCAAAGTACTTATTCATAGAGAGAGCAGGGACGGAACATTGATAATAGGTGATGCTGGTTCTTTACTTGATAAGAGCCACATGGTCATGGGGTTCAGAGGTGGAACACAGATGGACAGATGTTCAGCCTGATCTCCTCGGCCATTTGGCTAATGGGTCTGGTTTCACTAAGGACCAGGTGGCTCAACGCTGTGCAAATAGGACTCCTAGGCTGGGGCTCAGTCAGGTTCTTCTACCCCCGGTCAAGTCTGTTGAAAAGACCACTGTGCCTGTTTGTCTATGTGAGAATACCATGGTTCTGGTCCCCTGTGGTCAGCCTGTGTGGTCAGCTGGAGCCTGCTGTGACAACCTGTCCCACGACCTGTCTCCGTTGTACCACCTTCAGGGGGCAGCACTGGGCTCGGGGTATGAGTAAAGAGCTGAACACACTGCATACCTTCCCCCTTTACTCGCCAGAGCTCATGCCACAGTGCTGCTGATGACTAATGGGCTGGCACTGAGCACCATTAGTCATTATCAGTAATGTGTTTACTCATAATGCACTATACAGCCTTGCTAAGCTCTCTGCTCCCACTTTACCGCCTAGTCAGACTGTTTACGCTGCTTGTGTCCATAATCTGCGGAGTGTGATACCTGCCTTACTGACTGAGAAGTACAGGAGAGCTCTGCCTTAAACCACCTGGTGGCTAAGCTGCTTTCGATGGTAGTTTTTTTATACCTTTGCACAGTTAGAAGCGTTATTTTTAATCCCAGCTTATAGAAATGAATTTTAAGGAGCGTTCATGCTAAAATTCAGAGCCCCCACATTTCCAGGCTGTTGGCGCTAGACTACATCAGTTGCTCTGGCATCTTTCCATCTCTGTCTTCCCAATCTTCTCCAGTTCAGCCAGTGCACCCCGGACAAACCTGTCCTGGGTACTGAGTCCGTTGGTGAATTTGTTATTGTTGATTTAAACTTATTCCGCACAAGTGAAACTGCCGTTGATTTCCAGACAAGAAATACGTGTTTGCTGAGCGGCATGTGAGCAAACAAACTGGTATGTGATACGTTTGTTATGGTCCTTCTGTTTTCCTGACAGACACTCAAAATTAGTGGCTTATTAATCAACAATGAACTATGTCAAATGGATTCATGTTAAAATAAGCATCAAATCGCTGTTTAAAAGCTAATACTAATACACAGTGAAAAGTGAATAAGATTCCTCTGTCAGCCACCATGCTTTGCACATTTAAATTAAAAATAAAATAATGTCTGTGTTTAAAATCTTATTGTGGCTCCTGGTGGTTGAAAAAGGGCAGATCTCATTGACTTTACCCTTCTGTTCAGTTTTGCTGGACTTTAAGGAACATGCACTCATTTGGAAGACAATCAGGTTTGCGCCTGTAGCCGTTTTTGCATATAAAAGATGACCTGTGACTTCAGTCTTCTAAGCACCCAAAGAAGCAGATGTTCCCTTCAGTCATCTGTGGTGGACCGACCCCAAGAAGGTTCTTGGAGCCCAGTCCTTTGAGGCTATATGCTTCAGCACATTTCATATCTAGTTTAATGAGGGACCATTCATTGAACTGCTTTATCCTTAAATCTTAACATTTTTGTGAAGATCAGCTAATCTCCCAGAGGGGGCAAGTTAGTTTGGGTCTTTCCACCATCAGCCTTCACATGTACATACATGCACATATATAATCTTTGATTTCATACATCTATAGCTGAATGATTGACCAGTTTGAGGTTTTTTTTTATGAGGCTGGATGATGCAGTGTGAATTTAAATGGGTTCTGCTCCCCTATTATCAGAGAAATACAGTTCTGAGCACTGTTGGGGGCTGGGATGATGTACACACCTTCGACACACTGGATCGCTACGCTTCATCGCTGCCGCGACACATGCCGGCTCCCCTCCAGATGGCTCTGGTAGCTCTGCCGCTGTTTACCCTTCGGCCGGTGCATTAGGGCACTTGCGTATCCCCGCACGATCAGAGTTGGGGATCAGTCAGGCGGATTGTAGCTGTGGACGTTCTGACATTCGCCTAAGGATAGTGTCATACAGTAACCTTACGGTTCACAGTTAGAAACTCCCGTCCTCAGGTTATGACGAAAGAGTATGGCACTCAGAGCTTTAACAAAGTTTCAGATTCTCGTTGTTACGCCCTTTTACTAGCAGACACTCCTATCCAGAACTACAGCTTTCATGGCAAATAAACATATTACAGCAATATCCAAACCTGATGCCATTTCCTGGTAATCATATGGATAGGGATTGACATGACTGGTGCGCAAGTACGCATTCACCTTTAAAAGCGATATACACGGCATGTATGTGCATTTGCGCCGATATGACAAGAAATTACCGTGAATTTTAACCTCTATACCCCAAATAAAGTACGAATTAGCATACAAAGGTTAAAATGCACGATAATTTCTTGTCATATCCATGCGCAAATGCACATAACTTACGTACGCATTCACGCTGATACAACAATCGATTGCCGCACATATCTCTTTTAAAGGTGAATGCGTATTTGCTCACTAGTTATGTCAATCCCTGCATACAGATTAGGGCTCTTCAAATCTGGACGTCTATTCCAAATCCCTTGTTTTCAGTTCTCGCAGGTAGTTAGTTTAATAATTACTGATTCTGATTGGCCAGATGCTTCACACCTGGCTTGAAGGTAAAGGGAGCCTGGAAAATCAGCAGTGCTCAGATCTTGAGAACTGTGATTTGAACAGCCCTGATACAGATTATATGTTTCCAGATAATTCTGTTTTGCATGAGCCTAACATGAGTTAATCTGTCCTGTGAATCCTTTGTTTTAGAAATAAAATCTCCCTATACTGTAACTTCCTCATCATCTCTGCAGTTTACTTCCATTCCCTTGGTGAGACACTGTATATGTATATACCTGTGTATAGGCAGAGACAGACATCTAACCAAACATGTCTTGGGTATCACTTTTTTATGTAAAACCATACATACAGTCCTCCAAGGGGTTACACACAAGGCAGGACCTGCAGATATACTGACAATGACCAGTCAGAAGACAGAAGCCCTTTGTTCACCACGTCAAAGGCTGTACTCCTCCTATCCCCTTTCCACTCATTAATAAGCTCTACGGGGAACTTCTAAATTCAGGAGCACATGGTTCAGCATTTAATCTAAGACATGTGATGACTGAACGTCCTTTTTCAGGTTGACGTTAGATTCTGTTTATTTCGAAATTTGCTCAGGTTTTTACTAACATCATTAAAAAGGAGAAAGCCGTAACGAATGAATTTCCTGGAAGTGAAACTTGAAAGTGTATTGTGAGAAATGATGGATTCATGGAAAATTTTGCAACACACCTTGCAGGACAGAGTTTGCAACACAACCCAAATGGACATGCACTGTTTCCCAAGCCGTGGGTCTGAATTCATCCTATGTTCAGCTTTCAGCTCTGTTTCCGTATTACATTCTTTTAGTTCAATTTTACCAATCAAATCCCTATTGTGTTATATTGTTTGTTTACATCTAGTTCTATTGTCTGTTCTATGTTTCGTATTTTCTTTTAATTGACAGATTCTTTAAAAAAACAGGCGGGGGGGGGGGATATCGTTATTAATATGTTGACCAGAAGTCTGAGAATGTTTGCACATTAGGCCAAAGTGCTCCAGTCACTCAGAATAGCCCAAATATATCCAAAACAGCCACGGCAGACATAACAGGCAGGCGAGATAAGTCTGTTTATAGAAATATATGCCTATTTGAATTCCTCTCAGTTCTCTTCATACACCAAACATTCAGCTCTCTCTGTTAGCCATTCAGGGTGAACTTTGAACCAAACCTCACCAAAGAAAGCCAGGTCGGGGGGGAACCCAGAGAAAGAGCTAAAGTTAAAAACGTCTGAGCGTGCAATCTGATGGGCAGACCAAACGAAGAAGCCTCGGGCCTCTGCAGCTCGGCTGTGTGTGCGTGAAACAAAGGCTGGATCGCGAGACGGACAAAATAAAAGGGAAGAAGGGACAGAGAGGGAAAAAATGATGGAATGATCTGAAAGACCACACAGAGACTGTCCTCGAGACGTCTCGCCTACAAAGCGGCTTGGTTTTGTAAAAATGGTTCCATTGTGAGGATCTGGTGAAGGCCCCCTAAGGACTGCAGAGCGGAGCAAAATCGGCGCTTTGAGGGACGCTGCAGGAAGGAAGCTTATCAAGGTGACCACTCTGACCCCTGACTTCCTGCCAGCGGGAATGAGCTGATGTCACAAAGGGTAGATGGCAGTTTGGGCACACTAGCATAGCAGCTAAACAGTGCTGGACAGAAATCATCCCAGCTGAGCTCTGACTGAGTTTTGAAAGACTATGTCTCCCTTGTTATAGAGAAATGCTACATTGACTTTCCATGGTAATAGTGAAGTTATCAGCAGGCTGGTTATAAGGATTCCATCACTGATACCGTGTCCTGCTGTGAAACTTGTGTGATTTGTCAGTCCGGTACCAGAGACCTGGTCCCATCCTGGGTTCTGAGTGCTGTTTGCCCGATTCTGTGATCCACACACTGACACTTGAAAGGATTGAGGAGTGCTTAACGGGTCACTGACTAGGCCAGCCTCTCCACGATGTACTGTTGGATGTGTGGGTTCATAGTCAAGGTTATGTGGTTATAAAGGAAAACAGAGATTAAATGGATATGCTTCCAAAGTGAACTCCGTGTGTTTGTGTGGAACATCTGTGGGATATTAGTGTGGCAAATTTAAGGGATACCAATGCAGGACATTTGTGAGACATCAGCATGGTACATTTGCTGGATTTCAGCATGGTAAATATGAGAGATCAGCATAGCAGATTTCAGCCTTGCAGAAAAAAAACGCTTCTGTGCCTTTAAATAAATATGCTCTCCAGAGCAGTGGATTCACCACTGGGCCCCCCTGATTCACATGGTCTGCCAAATGCCTTACATGGTGAATAAAGACTCAGTTCAAGTTGTACCGTTTTTCCAGACTCTGTTCCATTGCAAGTACTCCTGAAGATATGTGACATTTATACTGCAAGCTGCTGGCATTCTTCTGTTTATAAGTTCTTGTTTTACGTCTGTGTTTATTCAAACATGTTCCATCCGTTCCGGATGGGGTAATGGAAACTGACACTCTTTATGCTATAATGGGAGAATTTCTATTTTTATCAGTGTGGACATGTATTCATTAGCTGTACTCCCGAGGACTCTAAATGCATTTGCATTCCAGGTAACAAACTGTTGGGGACCCGTCAGACTATGAATGTGAACATGCCCCTGAATGTGCAGGCATTCTGGGCACCTCCAATATTCCTGTTCAGTTCTGTGCTTGTTCACTGTTCCTGCAGATGCTGTTCAGCTCTCTGCCTGTACACTGTTCCTGCATATGCTATTCAGCTCTCTGTCTGTACACTGTTCCTGCAGGTGCTGTTCAGTTCTTTTCCTATACACTGTTCCTGCAGATGCTGTTCAGCTCTCTGCCTGTACACTGTTCCTGCATATGCTATTCAGCTCTCTGTCTGTACACTGTTCCTGCAGGTGCTGTTCAGTTCTTTTCCTATACACTGTTCCTGCAGATGCTATTCAGCTCTCTGTCTGTACACTGTTCCTGCAGATATTGTTCAGCTCTTTGCCTGTACACTGTTTCTGCAGATGCTGTTCAGCTTTCTGCCTGTACACTGTTCCTGCAGATGCTGTTCAGCTCTCTGTCTGTACACTGTTCCTGCAGATGCTATTCAGCTCTCTGTCTGTACACTGTTCCTGCAGATATTGTTCAGCTCTTTGCCTGTACACTGTTTCTGCAGATGCTGTTCAGCTTTCTGCCTGTACACTGTTCCTGCAGATGCTGTTCAGCTCTCTGCCTGTACACTGTTCTTGCAGACACTGTTCAGCTCTGTGTTTGTACACTGTTCCTGCAGATGATGTTCAGCTCTCTGCCGATACAGTGTTCCTGTAAATGTCGGTGATTGGTGCTGGCAACAGATTATGGGCCTCAGATAGAGCCGCACTATGATCAGATAAGATACTTGAAAGACATCATTTGACATTTATTAGAATCCATTGGACTGTCAGCCCCTATGGCCTAGGTCACTTAAGCATCCTAGATCAAGTACTATTCTGGACAAGGCCAGTTCAGCAAATTCCAGAATGCCTTGCACAATGAGGGAGTTCACACAACAGAAGGTCAGAGTTTGGCCACACTGCCCAAATCCAACTAATCGCAAACCCCATTCTCTGGGACTATGGTCCTAGGCTTTACTGATGACATGACCTAAAAATATGGAATCCATCTTTTGGGAGTTGGTTTCCAGACAGCAGCTCAGAACCAAACCAATGTTCTGGGAAACAGGAGGCTACATGCTCTGTTCCAAATCCCAGCTGCCATGAGGCAAGTAGGCAGAATGTCATGTTGATGCTGAACAGACCTATCAAGTCTCGTTTGAGATTCAAAACTAAGAAAGTTCAGTTAATACGTGACACGCACAACCTCTGTGTGTTCAGCACACATTCTGAGCTTGTATTAAACATGAATAGAGCACGAGAGCTGATCAGATATGAACACGAACACACACCAGTAAGGATATGAAGAAAAAATGCTGACACACAGAAGATTACAAAGCACTTTCTATTGTTATTGTTTAAATAATTACTACATGAAAAGGGCACCGTTCCCCATCCTGGTCACATCAGATATTTGAGCACTACTCTGCCTGCTGATTAGGGATGTACCATCATGTACCATTAGCTCCAGTATCTAAAGGGTTTTTCATTCGGACCCTAAATTATAACCTGGTTACTCTCTCCCTACATCTTAGACCAAAGAAATACAGAGATCCTAGTAGGAGTCAGACGTTCCTGCTGACCCAGTCCAATAGAAACCGTACATCAAAACAGGAGAGAAGTGCCGGAATGTTACAGACGTAAATATTGTGTTATACTCCAAGTTTTGAAGCATAGCACCTATACACACACACAATGGGCAGGCACAAGCCCTGGAAGAACACGCAAAGACCTACCTGTTGGAGAGCAAGAGTAGCAGAAAGCTGAATGCATGCAGTTTTCCAAAATTACAGAGGACACTGCGGACACTGCGGACCAGAAGATCATTCACATATTTACAGTATTAGTGGCAGTAAAATGGGAGGCACAAGCCAGACTAAATAAAACACATTTCATTAACAAGGTTGGTCACATTTTTGTAATAATAACAACTAATCATGAAGAAATTAACTGAGACTATGCTAATGTACTAATCTCAATTTTTTGTGACAGAATAAAATACTAATGAAACTAAATAGAATGTTATATATATGGCCTACCACATCCTTACAGCTGTTGATGGTAGATCAGTTTATCTTAGTAAATGAATTTAATTCATGTAGACAGCTATTAAATGTTACTATTAAATATTAGAAATTATGAAGTATAATTCATATTTGGGTAATAAATTAGCTACTCATTCTTGGTTTTTAAGACAAACAAGCGCAAGGCCATGTCAGATTACTCAGTCACATGACCTACAGGATGGACGCTGTTCATAGACATCATGTCTAATTCCTGCAGTTCAGAGCAGTCCGTTTTCATATTGTTTTTCAGATTTTTTCTGGCAATTTATAAACTGACAATTCATTTTAAAATTATGAACCTTTTCACTGTAAAATAATAAAGACTTTCTCAGATATATTATCAAATATAGAGCTGAATGACCAAAATAAGAGTAACATAGTGATTTGTCGGTTTTCTCGGGGTTCAATGCAAGTGCAGTCCCAGAAAGACTGTCTGCCTGCCTGCCGCTACCCAACAAGGATGTTGGGTCATTAACCTCTCCTGCCTTTCCCCTGGGGTCCTGATGGATGTTATTTACCCAAGGATCCCACGGAAAGAGGGGACATTAATCACCGGGGTCATGGTCACCCTGGTTTCATCACGATGCAGCTTCTACCAAGGCTGTCTAGGCGATATCTGTGACTCTATCTGTGAGCTTCAGGATGTGAGCTTTCGGTCCAGGCTGGGCTGACTCCGGATGGCCAGGACAAAGCATGCTTTCAGATGGGCAGGTCCTGAGCTGATTCATCCAGCTCATTAGACTAGACAGGGCTCACCTGGGCTGGTCCTAGGCAGGGTGAAGCTGGGCAGGGCTGATGTTTCCTCATCTTGTGGTTTTATCTATCTGAATATTTACGCAATATGTACAAGAAGCCACTGAGGTTCCTCTGACTTCATATCAGAGGCAGGATGAAGAGGATGACATGTCCTCTGGGCCTGTTTCTACCTGCCATCATCACTGCAGCTCTTCCGGCTGTATAATCACTCATAATGCTCACTTACTTAATGTAGACCCAAGGAAGCTACTTTTTTAAAAATTACACATCTTGTATTATAAGCAGTTCTTGATTCATTCCAATCCATGGACTTGCAAATATTTTCATATTTCATGCCTTGTGCCTATAGCTTTGGGGATAGGCTTTGGACCCCCATGATCCTGAATAGGAAAAGTGGGTACAGAAAACGAGTGGATGGATGGATGGATGAATGGATGGTGTTCCTCAGTGGACAAACCAGGACAGAAGAAACTGCCGTATTGTGAGAGGCCTTTGCTCTAGCAAGAAACCGAAGCTTTAGTCTCCTGGCCTGACTACGTAGTTAAGGTGTCCCTATAACATCAAAGCCCATTCTGCCAGGTCAGAACATCTCCATTCCTGGTGGCTTCTGAACAGCCTCACTTAGACTATGCTGGGTAAGGGTAGTATTGCAAAATGGTTACACAGCATGGCAGAAATGTGGCGTGTTACTTGTAGGCGTGCACGTGCTAGCTCGACCCTCACTGACACGGCATGACTCTGCATGTCACCCCTGCAGGTTCAGATGCTTACCATGCATTCCCCATAGTGACTAAGGGGTATAGAACCTATCGGTCTCCTGTCAGCATTTTGTGTAGGCTCAATGTCTCTCTAGATCAGAACATGATCTAGACCAACCTCTATGCCGCTGGTTTTTCTCCTAGTTTCCAGGTGTTTCGTTTTTTTAAAGGATCAATGAAAAGCCTCATTCAAAGACTTTTTTAAAGTAGGTATTTCTTCATCATATATACAACTGCGGAAACAGGTTAAAAAGATATTTGGGCTTAAATGGGAAAACACCAACCAATATTTTCAGGTTCTTTAGAAGTCTCTAATTATGTTTCCATGCAAAGATCCAAGAGGGAAGTTGTCAGATGTCAAACTTCGCGACCCAGAATTTATAAAGAATTCACTGCCTGTTGTGACCTGCATCTTCCATTCATGCACACAGAGAGTAAAAATGTCATTCACAGTTCACTATACACTTTTCTCACACACGGTGTCCACAAAGACATCCCATGGTAACCTGGTTGTCAGGCGTGTCCATGTCTCACCAGACAATATGAAAGAGGCACGTAATCATTTTCCGGGAAGAGTTATGACCAAAAAAGAATAACTGCTGTTAGTTCCTGTCTCGCTTAAGCAACGGAAAGAGCGTTAAACCTGTCTGTCAGCAAACAATGAGCCCGCGAACTATAGCTTTCAACATAGGTTTTTCCCATTATTGTCTAATATTTAATCTTATGTTCTTCCAAGGAAATAAAGAATTATAAATATATTTCTCCAGAAAGACCCTTTAAAAACACCAATATACCTGGCCACTCCTGGTCAACTATGTTCATTATAAGTATGTATGGAAAGATATCAACTCCCCTGCTTAAGTTATTTGTGAAATATCTACCTTTTGGTCTGTCTATCTCAGACACATAACAGACAGGACTGTCCCACCACCCAGATATTCAGTCTCTGGACTTTGTTTGCACTAAATCCTTCTTATGGGGCACACTGAGTACCGGAGATACACATCCCCGTCAGAGGTAAAACTCGTCAGTTTTACACATCTGCAAACATCTTGCTCTGCACTCTGTCGCAGTCCCAAAGCAGCACTGAGACCTGCTGCTGTTTGACAAGAACTGAGACCGCACTGGTTCTGTCGTCAAAGGTCAGTCACAGAGAACAGCTCAGTTCTGATGCCATGCTAGTCTGTGCTTGGACACGAGGCAGACAAGCCCTTGCATGGCAATAATATTGCCATGTTTGGGGGGCAAGACCCTCTGTTTGTTTACATTCCTGCTGGTTAAACTTACCCATGGGCTTGAACATCATACGACCAAGAGGGAGCCATGATTCTCTTCACTGGGCCAATCCTGACCGCTGACGACAATGTCAGACTGATAGCTTTGCCAGGTGTAGCATCTACTGGCTTCCATTGAAACTCAGCTCTTCCCTGAATATTTCTGTTTAACTTGGACTCTTCATTGCCTCGTTTTAACCTCAGGGGCTCAGCGAATGAGGTGTCTGCCACCCATACTGTTTTGAAACTGTTTTATGTACTGGGGGGGGGGGGGGGGGGGGGGGGGGGGGGGGGGGGGGGGGGGGGGGGGGGGGGGGGGGGGGGGGGGGGG
>JAODJX010000129.1:27090557-27129764 GCA_026776945.1 Isichthys henryi | reverse complement strand
CCGGGTACTCCGGTTTCCCCCCACAGTCCAAAAATATGCTGAGGCTAATTGGAGTTGCTAAATTGCCCGTAGGTGTGTATGAGCAACCTGTACACGCTGGGTCACACCTCGGGCTAGTTACAA
Source organism: Isichthys henryi (assembly GCA_026776945.1). Lineage (NCBI taxonomy): Eukaryota > Metazoa > Chordata > Actinopteri > Osteoglossiformes > Mormyridae > Isichthys > Isichthys henryi. Next base: position 27,129,641 of record JAODJX010000129.1, on the reverse strand, counting down.
TTGCATTATATAATGAACCTTTTGTGTGTCATGTTTCAATGGCATTTATTCATTACTGGAGAGATTTAGGCTTATTAACACCGATTCTATATGATATTCTTTGCTATTCATTATGACAACAGCGTTCATTTGTAGCAGAGAGTGTTTTTCTTACCCAGCCATAGAAATGCATTAACCGCCTTCGTGTGAATCAGGCATCGTCACCCTCACCATTACAATACTCATCACTCACTCCTGTACTCATATTTGCATTAATTAAATGATCCACAGTACAGAGTAAGCGGTCATGTCACAATGTACTTTATTTTCACATTCTATCTGAAGACGTGACACCACTTCCATGCTGTAAGTTTACATTTCTACAATACTGAAGTGGCAGTCAGCAGTGAAGCATCTGGATTTATTCAGGAAGGGAGAGAGCGTGATGTTTATAGATGAAGGAGAGCAGAGGCAGCCCGTATGCAGCTGCCAGGGTCTCGCTCCCAGAGACCCTTTCTGCTCCCGAATGACTTTAAAACCTGCTGCCATCTAGCTTTCGACTATAAATACTTACTGTACTCACCCTTTAAATTAATAGAATTTATCACGGCACTATCCTTAATAGCAGTTGTAACCTCAAGCTTTTTTTCCCCCTCAATATCTTTTTCAATAAATCAAACAGAATTTAAAAATGTAACAATTTTGCCAACCAACAATTCTTTTAAAAAACAAACAAACAAAAAAAAAAACAATAAGCATTGTGAACAATTATAAAACACAACTAGTCTTCTTCTAGGTGCACTGCAATGTAAAAACAGCATCAGTACTGGCCCCATACAGGCCTGGATCTAAAACTGGCAAATCCACCATGACAACCAGCACTGTAATGCAGTCCAACAATCAGATCGCAGCAGGGGGTACATGACGAATGTAATTTAAAAAAATCACTGGAATAGAGTAGTAAAGCTGAACACGGAGTAAATATTTGAATGCCGTAACCCAGTGGCCTGAACGACAAAGAGACATGACATGTACAGCCAGCACAGCAGAATCACCCAGAACTACATGGAATATCCCGTGTGAAATGTGCACATTAGCACTAAGGACATATAGCGTTTACTGGCGCGCATAAGGAGATGTTTATAGAGGATCAGGACTTTTTTTTAAAAAAAAAAAAACATATGACCACAAGATTGTCTATTACCTTTTATTTTTAACTAGTGCTGATGGTCCCATTGTTATTTACTTTCGGGTTTGAGGAAAGTAACTTGTTTTCTGCGGAGTATGCATTACCATACACTCCAGTGGCCTGCATCACAAAGCAGATTTTTTTGTGTTAGCAAGATAACTTGTCGGATTTAAGGTAGTCTGGGCTAAATATAAGCAAAGAATGATAAAGTCCATTTAAACTGGGGGACCTCAAATCAGACACATTATCTAGCTAACCAACAAAAATCACTTGGTGTTACAGGGCCCAGGACTTGATGTTAAAAATACTTGGAAACAGTAATTTTGCAGAGAATTCAACAGATGGCGCCATCAGCCTTCCCAAAGGCACCAAACAAGAACAGTAAATGGTTAATTAAATGGTTAGTAAATGTGTGATTAAACTGAAAATGTGTCATATGCCGACAGTTTATAAGATCTGTCCCTGAACAGAGGTTAAGTCTGACTTCGTCATTAACATTCTTAAAGTAACTGAAAATACTTCAGTTTAAGCAAGTGTTAAGGCATCGAATGAATGATTTTCCAGTTTTCAGGGTCTCTTAAAGGGGAAATTGTGGACTGAGTTAGACGCTGCATCGCAGGTTCAGTGCAGGCATGTGTGTGCTAGTCAGTGAGATTTGTCCCTCAGGTGTTACCTTATGACTAATTGAGTCTAATTACATTAGGACAAAAGACGAGGAAAATGAGCAACATCATTTGATACTCCTGACCTATAACCCTATGCCTTTATTTTAGGGTGGAGTTACCTGTTCAACCACACTGTTTGTACAGGATGAAGATTAGAGTGAATGGATGTCAGTTTTTGATGTAGCAGCAGATGGGAGCTCCTGGAATAAAGACCAGAGAATGAGTGGTTTAAAAAGTCACCCAAAGGTCTGAAGGAGCTGCTGTAGTCTCCATTCCAAGCTATTGCCCTATGACACTTCAGCAAAAGCATAGTCCACAGAATGAGATACTGTAACCACACTCACTCATTTGGTACATTTTAATGCAGATCCCAGGCGTTTCACGTTTATAGACACTAAAAGCGTAGAACTCAGCTTCTATACAATTAAGAACTTGACAAATACAAGATTATACACTTTGATACAATGTAATAAGGCATTTTCTTCTCTATTTAAATGCAATGCAGCTGCATGTTCTATGTGTGAATTTCATTTGTAGAAAGCCATTTTAGATGGGATTATTTTTAGGTGGCTTTCTTGAGGAAATGTTATATTGACTATTAGATTTTTTTTGTGGTCTGTTAAGGAAACTTGAGAGGTTGCTATTCTGAATCATTGGAGATTCTTCTAGCAGTAGACTGTGACCTCTGGCTGTGCTTTCCTGCTCTCTATCATAGCTGCTGTCATCCGTATGTGTGCTTAAAGATTACCTTCCGGTCTAAAAAAATATGAGTTTTCCTAAAGGCCCGTATAAAACCACAGTCTTATTCTACTGCTTGTGACCTTTTCAGAACCAGGCTGTGCTGTGAACCCACAAAGCGGACACACACAGGTGACTTTCATGCTGAAACTCTCTCCATGTTCTCAATGCACCACCAGACGCAGGACCACGGTAACAGAAACACAGGAAGGAGATGTCTAATGGCAACTTTTATTTAAATTAAAATCATAAAAGATTTATTTTTATCGGTATGAAAACAAAACTAACCATTTTCTGTGTTAGATTCTGCAGTAACAACTAACCTTGTTTTTCAGCAATGTGAAGGAACTGAAATGGAAATTAGGCCTAAGTTAACTCTATACTACTGATAAAGCAATTTGAGTCAGATATTAACAGAAGTCAAGGCACAGAACATACTTTCAAAGATATAGAATGTAACCATTAAAAAAAGAATGTTAGGTAAATACATATTTTAAATACCAGTTAAAATCTTGTAGTTTCTTCACTCTGTATGAAGCTTTGTAATTTAGTTATTTTTCATTTATAAAGGAATGATATGCTGTTCTGTGTTTTCCCCGGAGCCAATATCCAACTACGAACAGTCACGCAGGACAAAAGGGGGATGAATCTAAGAACGACAACTTCATGTAAACATATTAAAGCATTTTCTTCTCATTCAGCTTTTTTCTAATCATGCCCAGCTCCTTTTAAAAAATAAGCTTGTCGCAATTTAAAAGTTCCACCAAACCTGCACACCACATCTTGAAAAAGTAAAATAAATGCATTTTGTTTTTATATAAAAGTTTTCATTTTTGCGTCCGCTAAAGAATGAAAAACAACAAAAGAAACAAATTGTTAATCTGTGGTCGTAGCCCAAGGAGTTAAAAAAAAATATATGGAAACCCCCTTAAAATTAAATATCAAACATACAAGAGAATACCACAAAAACAGGAGGAGATGCGGCAGCAGGAGATCGGCGGTGGTGACGTTCTGCGAGGTTCTCTGGTTAAGTCTCTCTTTTACACACAGAAGCAGATTAGAGCAGGAATTCTTTGCAGGCCAGTGCTGGCAGGCTGTCCTCATGGTCTCACTTCATCCTTCTGATTCTTAGAGCTGTTCAAGTAATCCTGCGAGGGGCACAGGTGTGAAAGCATGTGACGTCAGGAGATCAGAGCATCGGCTGTCTGGGTACATCTCCAATCAGAAACACAGAGTAAAGCGACACGGAGTGAGAGTCAAAATATACGGGGATGGAGAATGTGTGAAAACACAGGGGCTCAGCATGTCAAAATGTGTGTGCAATGAGGGGAGTGGTTGAAAACCACACGCTTCATAATTTCCATGCATGCTTTACATGAGAATCAGTGCAAGTTTCATACAATTACCAGCATACTCAATGTACACTGTTATATTTCACGTGTCTGTAGACATTTTCATCCCCGACATTCAAAGACTGGCTCCCATGCCCGTAGCACTCAGGGGGTGTGGCCATGTGTAAACGAGTCAGAGTGAACGTGGCTGGTGTGTCACGACATCGATAGCCTACCTCGGCACCCCGCCACCCCGACTCTAGAAGAGGCCGCAGTCCTTAAGGTTGTTCTTGATGATGACGTCGGTAACAGCATCAAAGACAAACTGCACGTTCTTGGTGTCTGTGGCGCAGGTGAAGTGGGTGTAGATCTCCTTGGTTTCCTTCTTTTTGTTCAGATCCTCAAACTTGGACTGGATGTAGCTGGATGCCTCATCATAATTGTTGGTTCCTGGACGGTGTATAAAAGGTCTCATGTTAAGATCAGCTATAAGATCAGAACCTCCATACTGCAAAGGTCGCTTTAGTACCAGAAATACCCCTTGCTTAGCCAAAGTCAATGAAATCACTAATACAATAGGCAAAGGAAACGGTTTCGGTTTCTTAGGCAAACACTGAAATGAAACTGCACAGTACCGCTGTACTCTGGGAAGCAGATGGTCAGAGGGCTGCGTGTGATCTTCTCCTCGAACAGGTCCTTCTTGTTGAGGAACAGGATGATGGAGGTCTCAGTGAACCACTTGTTGTTGCAGATGCTGTCGAACAGCTTCATGCTCTCGTGCATGCGGTTCTGCGCAGACGAAGGACATTTCAAAGGGGGAAGCTTGGCAAAACCTTTTCTGTTGCTTTTGGCCACAAGCGGGCAACAGAAATGGTGAAAGTTCCCAGGAGCACACAAACAACTAAGATACTGGGCTAAGCAGGTAGGTCACAGTGAGAGCACCACCTTCTGGATACTTCTGGTACTATGGTAGCTTCACACAACAACATGCGGCCAAATGGTTTGTTCGCTGAGGAGCAGCTTTCAGTTCAAACACACACGCTCATGACGCCTTCTCATGTTAACAGCCCTCCTACTGCTAAAAGTCCGCACCAAAGGAGCCTCAGGGTCACTTTCCCTCTGTAGGATCCTACACTGTACAGTACAGTTAAGCTGTGAGGAAGAGTGCAACGCCTCACCATCTCCTCATCCTCAGCCAGCACCAGATCATAGGCGCTCAGGGCCACGCAGAAAATGATGGCAGTCACGCCCTCGAAGCAGTGGATCCATTTCTTCCTCTCGGAGCGCTGGCCCCCCACGTCAAACATCCTGTAGGAGGAGACCAGTCAGACCCAGATTTCCTACATCACCAGTCACAGAGCTCATAAAAAGTCTGGTTCATAGATAAAAATCAATAAGAAATCAATAAGGCTTTTTATGTTTTTCTTAGGTGTGATCCAGGCCAGAAACCGTGCCAATGGTCGTGTCTCGACAGGCACCACCAGGAGACAGTTATGTCTCTAGTACACTCATTGGATTCCTGAGAACCAGTCACTGAGCGGAAAACCTAGACTGACTCCACTGGTTCGGCAACAAACAGTGGTAAACATGGGGACCAATTTTGCACCTCAGAGTGAGAAAGGCATTGTGGGTAGGACCCTGAGCCGAACTGTAGTCGTGTGATATCCGGGAGGATTGCGCTCACACCTGGTCGTTAATGAGTGCACAAGGCTGACCAGCATACACACATTGACTCCTCCTCACCCTTGTGTTAATCTCCAACGTCCAGTGTCTCTCAAACCGGTCCTCAGGGACCCCCAGATGGTCCGTTTCAGCTCCCTCCCAGCTCATTACAGACAGGCAATAGCTGCAGCACGCCTCCACTCCACCTCTGTTGCTATGAACCTCCCCCACCCCCCACCCAGCTCCTCACTGCTCAGAGATGAATAGGAGCCATTCTACTAAGGATGCCGGGAGTATGGTGGACCAGTCTGGGGTGGGTCCCATTTATGAAATTTACTGGAGAGGATCATGTCATCTTATACCAGTGGCCTTCTCTCTACACTGACAGTTAGAATCAGACCAGACCCACTGGGGTCTTGGCGCAGGGCCACCCTTCCCAGCCTTGGTTTTGCGGCAGACTGTGTCATTTAGGTGGCATTTGGTGGCATTTTTACACAGTGTCGTTGCCACGGTTACGGCTTCACACCCGTCGGGATAAAAGGCGATAGGAGGCGCGAAATTGGTGCCGATTCGCGTTGTACATTATTCATGAAGCCAGCACACATCTGGGGTGAGAGAGGTGCAGCCCCAGGCACTATGGGGGCAGTAGGGAGTGACAGCCAAGTGAGGCACTCTGTACCCCGCTATGCTCAGGATGGGGGGGTGGGCAGTAATGCAGAATGAGGGCCACAAACACGCAAGCACACACACATGTAGAGTCTGCTTCTGTGTCACACAGTACCAGGCTAACAGACACACCAGCCCTGACAACTAGCGCACTGACTTGAAGTGAAGGTCCTTGAAGGTGAAATGGGTCTCCACGATGCCGGTGGTCTTGACACGTGTACGTAGCACATCCTGCTGGGTGGGAATGTAGTCCGATCTGGCTATTCTGTCCAGGTCATTCAGGTAGCTGTCAGTGGGCGAAACAGACAAGGGAGCAGAAGGAAGAGAGATTAGTGGTCTGCCCTTGTGTGTATCCACAGACGCCTCCTCACATCTGTCTGTAGATGGACAGACGTCAGCCGACTGAAGCTCAAATAACTGTCTCACGAAGACTCAGCACGCCATCTGCAGTTTCATCAGAGGCACAAGTTGCCTTTTCTTTCAGTTTCAGCCAGGAAAAGGAGTTAAACTTCACACACATTTCACAAAAAATAGTCAAGTTCACTTGTTTTCAGACAGTAAAAATGAAATGAAGTTCACAATTAGACACAGAGTACTGAGCAGCACTTGACCAAGACCCTGGGATTAAGGCCAGATTTTGTATGGGTTGGTGCCCAGCTGGTGGACTGTATTATGGGCGGTGGGGGGGGTTGCGGAGGCAAAGTGAGAGACAGACGAGAAGCGAGGCAGTAAGATTCGGGGAGTAAGATGGAGCTCCAAGTGAAAACAGCCCACTGGGGCTGCTGCTATACTGGGACACAGAATGGCGTGTTGGAGAGTCCCAGGTTTCAGGGACTGTGAAAAAGGCGCGTATTTAATCCTGAGATGCTAGACAGCCACGTGGCCCTGGGCAGTGTTCAAACACACCAAAGCCCCATTGAAGATCAGCAGTGGGATGTCTGCCGATCACACCTGCGCAGTATTGTATGGATTCACTAAAAAAAACCACATATGGAAAAGGAAGCTGTAATTACTGGCATCAGCTCCATGTATTCTTGGCTTTTCATACAAGTATTCTTTGACATGTAGGATAAATCAGATGGGACATGTGTAGAGATTCAATGTGCCCCTCAGTGACAACCCCCATCATGACCGTTTATAGATGGATAGAGACTTACCACCACAGAAGCAGTAGCTAGGAGACACCAGATGGATGAACATGTTATTAGACCTTCAGTTAAGCTGTTCAAACCCGGTACTAAGAGATAGCTTTTTACTAAGAATGTAGAAATAATAAAGGAAGCAGAGCAGCCGAATACAGCACGTCTCTGATACAGCCTGAGCAGAAGATGAACCCAACCCAACACAGAGGCTGCTCTGCGAAGTAGACGGAGACGCCACACATCTGCACAGCACTTTAACTCCAAGGTGAACACTACAGTAACCGGTTCTCCACCCAGGATAATGCCGGTGAGTCATCCTTTAAACTGCTCTCTAGGTTCCCAGGACACTAAAGCCACAGGATGCAAATGGAGACCAATGATAGTCCATTGAGACACTGTTCTTTAACAATATTTCCCCAGGCTGACAGCAGAGTTAACAGGGCCCATAGATTCCTTTAATTGTCATTCTACACATATACAATGAAATTGCACTGCATCCACATAAAGAAGATGTGGCTCCCATCTTAAAATAATAAACAAACAAACAAACAAGAAGAGTAATAAATAACCCTAAATTAAGTAAGTAAAAAATTATGTGTAGAGGGGAAGCTCTTCAAACATTTTCATATCCACACGAGCTGCTGCCCTGTGCTTTGCATTATGCAAAGTCTGCCTTTGTTATACACCTTGTATAACCATGAGTCTGGTAGAACGTCTATCCATCTCCCTATATTACCTAAGATGTACGCTTAAAGCACATGAGATCACAGCTGGCATGCATCGGTGACATGAGCGTGCGGGCGAACACTCACTAGGCAGCAGAGTCGTTGAGCTGATACTCCCGCGCCCGCGTAAAGCAGCCCTGAACTCCGCCGTCAGCCCACAGCCGATGCACCACTTTGGCCAGTTCTTCTGGAAGCACACCCTGCTCCTCAGCCGTGGCAGCCAGGGCGAAGAGCTGCTGGGCATCGTCCTGCGGGGACAGAAGCACCGGGCTCAGTGTGTCGAGCAGAGATGACGATACGTGTACCTGGGGCACCGCGAGACAGTTATCAGAGACCGCCAATAGGGCCTAGGCTTGGCAGCTCCATGTCCTGCTCTGCTTTAAACTCCACCCCACTGGCACTGTGGCTGCCCAGAACCCAGAAGTCTGCCCATAGCCAGCAGGCATGCCCACTGATACCTCCGGGGCTTGATAAGCGCCAGCTCAATTAACAGGAGGGCCATTGGAGACGCTACCACTCTGCAGGCTTTGTCTTTTCACGGGGATGGAACGCCTACAGCAAAACACCAACATCCATCCAGCCCTGAGTGATGATGGCTAGAAGCACGAAAGGGGAACCAGGAGGCCGAGAAAACAAAACGATTCTCTGCACAAGCGAACGCTCTCGTTAGCATATCAGTCACCAATTAAAGGTCCTGCATACATCACTATGGCAGAGGAAGCCCAAGGGTTTGGTGCATGCTGGGAAACATGGATGAGTCTGATGGCCACAGGGGTGATCAGCGGGCCCTTGAGTCAAAGATCACTTGAGAACATCATTGAACCACGCTGACATGGACCGGCACCCCAAAGTAGATATCAGTCTGAAGGGTTAGGGCTGTCTCAGACAGCCAAGTGTCTGGCTAGGGCCCGTTAACTTCATTACTTAATCTGTAAAGGACATAAGTAGAACTCTCTGGGGGATGGAACTAGGGGCCACCAGCAGGCATGGAGTTGATCTTCAAGAAGTTGTGGAGGTTCCAAAGAAAAGCAGCAGCAGAACAGGAACAGTAATTATGCAAGACTAACAACTCGACGCAAATAAATGGGCTAGATGATATCAGATGGGCTATCCTATCAGATGATAGGATAATAAAATAATAATATTACACAATATTAGATATTTTGTCACTAGATGCATTTTCCACAAAAGCATTCTGAGATTTACACATGTGAATGAAAGCCAGGCAGGGAAACCACAAGTGAGAGAGCAGTTTCTGCATTCATGAACCTCAAACTGCCAGGATGTGTAACTCTACTAACAAAGAGAGAGAATGAGAGATGGGGAGAGAGAGAAATATACCAGCCCAGTATGGCTAACTATCCAAAACGACAGATGGTGTCTTAAAGTGGTTAAAGTGCATCCAACAATGATCCTGAAAGCGGCCTCATTTCCATCCAATTTTGTCCCGCATTAATGACATTTTAATCTAATCTTGTTCTTCACCAGATGGGCTTAGCCTTAACCTATCCAACAGATCTGCTTCCTGCCGTGGAGTTCACCCTGCAGCAAGATCCTCAGAGGATGGTCGTGTCCACACTTTTCAGTTTGGTCTGCTGCATCATGCTGGAGACCCTCCCCATCTCAATAAGGGGTGTCACCATAAAAATATAGCTGCTAAAACATTAGGAACTTGCATAGCTGAAACTGTGCAACTGAATGGTTCCAACTCTCTAAGCTGCTAAAAGGTGCTGTTGGGAAATGTACCTAAGGAGAGTTCGCATCTCAACAGCGTCACCAACGCAGAAGAGTCTGAACCAGCAGAGAGAATCCAACCAGAAATCCCATCATAGTGCCATGGGTCTGGATTAAGCATTAACCCCTCAAGCCCAACATTTCTTCAACCCAGAAGAAAATGACAAGAAGGAAACCACCCTAGACAACTTTGGATGTGATCTTTATTATGCATCCATAATGACTGATTTGTAATAACTGATTGTTTGTAATACCCCAGGCTGGAAGGGTAAAGAGAAGGGCTTCTCTGCATCACAGAAATGCATACAGGACACTATTTCATGTCAAAAGGAATGGGAAACCATGAATACTGCCCCAGAACCCAAAGCTGTTTTCAGGCAAGTCTCATCAGACTGTAATATTCCTGTAGAGTTGGGGATGGAGAGGAAAATGCTGTGTGTGTGTCTGTGCGATATATATATTACATTGTGGACAATTTTGACGTTCTGGGGACCACTTCTTAAGTTCCCACAAGGGGAAACTCAATTTAATAAAAATCTGTGACTGCAAAAATGGTAAAAGTTAAAAGTCTTGTATTTTGTTTGGTTACTTAGAGTTAAGGTTAGGACTGGTTAGGAGTTACGGTTGTCATTGTTGGGATTAAGGTTTTTCCCATAGAAATGAATGGAGAGTTGTGTGTGTGTGTGTGTGTGTGTATATGTGTGTGTGTGTGTGTGTGTGAGTGTGCACGCAATCATGCATGCAACCACATTCTGAACGTACCGCCCGGCCTGGGTCCTCATAATCAATCTTCAGATTGGCCATGGCTTTGATGATAGCCATGATGGACTGGATGGTGTTGCTGTAAACTACAGCTCTGTACTGTCTGCACTCATCTTCTGAGTAGCCAGCTTCATGGATGATCCTGGGAACACACAGAAAGTCCATTAAGCCTCGCAGTCCACATGAAGGCATGCCGCCACTGCATCACCTATTTCAGTCTCTTCAACCTACCGAGTCCCAGAGTAACAGCAGGTCTGTGTAAATGTGTTTACCAGGATGGTAACTGTGGATGTGTCACCAAGCTGGCCATGTTAGCACACACAAAAGGCTGACATGCCATCGCATTACCTCTGTTCAGTTTAAAAATAACAGTTTTGTCCCAGAGAAGCTCTTAAAGTGCTCATGCCACCAATGGCATCATTTACAATCCACTGTACTGGCGTCAAGTTGGGGTGAGGTTACATACCCAAACCAAGCCAAACCGAGCCCTGGGGATGTGCGTGTCACAGACAAACCGGAGACCGAAACAGCAGTTTGAGAAAAGGACTCCCAAAGACAATGAGAGGAGAACTTTTAGGGATCCAGGGTCACAGGCTATAAATAAAACGACCAGAAAGCTTGTGAGCTTGTGAGGTGTGTAACACAATGCTTTTAATCAAACCTCAGAGCAACAGGAGAGGGAGAGTGGGCGAGAGGGGACTTAAAGGTCTAACACCTGAAACTGACAGAATGCACCGGAGAGCTTCCCAGAGGCAACGGAAATTAGCCAAGGTGCGTGGAACTACAGAATGAAAAGAAATGAGAAAAAGTAAATGGTGGAAGAGTATTCTACATTCGTTAGCGTTAATAAGACAGCCAGGAAAGCGACGGCACTGGCTGTCAGTAATAGCGGCCTGTGGCCACTGTGAATTCACAGCAAACACGAGGTGAATGAATGTCTGTGTAAACACCTGCAGATGATTCCTCTCAGACAATGGGGCTCATTGATCTGCCTCGGTGTGAGCCAGCAGCGCCTTTGAGGCAGCCTTAATGGCCGGTGGCTGAAGTGCACTCTGTGCCCACTAATCAAAGGGGCATTGGCAAAAGCCAGACTTAACCAGAGTTATGTGGACAGACAATGAAGCCTTTGAGATCCAAGTGTGTGTAGGGAAGGGAATTGGGGTCAGGTGTATGATGGCTTCCAACACTATTAAGAGCCAAACTGCTTTTAACAAACTGACAGCTCCAAGCAGAGGTAAACACAGTCAACCGAGAAGAAAGTAGTGCACAGAGGACAAGTGAACCAAACAGGAGGAGTAAATGGGGGTCTAGAGCACAAAGAATCCTCCAGTGCATGTATCTTCTCCTGCAGACTCAACAGGGTGCTTTCAGTACTGCTGAGTGAAAATCCAGTCTTTCCTGCTATGAGGACCCATGTGTGAGGCTCCAGCACACTCTACTCCTCCCTGTACAGCTACAGTTGCCTAATGGACCCGTCTGGGACACCCCAGGACGAGCGAGTGCGACCCAGGCAGACGCAGGCCAGTCCACATAAAAACAGGAGCAGCCGGAGGAGCACCGGGGGGCCGGTGGGATAGGGTAGACTCCCCTTAGAGTGCTCGTGTGAGGCCGACCCCGTATCGTTAACGCCTCCCCTTGTGGCCGTGGTTTTAAATGGAAATGACACCACTCACTTCATCTGCTTCACGATGGTGCTCTTTCCCGACTCGCCAGCACCTGCAGGGAGAAGGAAAATAGAGTCGGTAAAAATAGGCTCCGACACTGACGAGCAGAAACGTGATGTTGTGAGGTCACATATCTGAAACCCTCCATGGTGCCACGTTCTTCACCCCATTACACCTACATCCATCTCAAATCCGCAATCGCTTAGCTCAGGGGTAGCCAATCTTATCCGCAAAGGGCCGGTGTGTGTGCAGGTTTTCGCTGCATCTCCCTAATTAGATTACTAATTAAATGACTGATTGGCTGAAGAGTCCTCATACCTGGGTGTGAACAGCTGACCTAAAGCTTACCCCAAAAACCCGCATAAACACCGGCTCTTTGTGGATAAACACCGGCCCTACTCCTGGTTTTGAGCTTCCTGACGGAGGATACCCCCTACACCCCACCCACTGAACCCAGGGAGCTCGCCATCACAACAACATCATACGAACAAAATTCAGAGTTCATTTTGACAGGTCAACAAGAATATGATGTCCCACATTAGCCGCGACATTTATACAGAAATGACCCAGTGAGCAGACGATTCCTGTCATTAACCTCATAACAACCAGGGGGGCAAAGCTACAAGGGGCCAGTACACATGCAAGTACACACACGCAAGCACACACACGCAAGTACACACACACACACACGCAAGTACACACGCAAGCACACACACACACACAATCTTTGTGGGGACTGTTCAATCATTTCTATGGGCATAACCTGGGGGTCCCTGGGAGCCATCTGCCTGCATCCTGTTGTTCATAAAGCAGCTCTGGTATTCATTTCGCAGTATGTATGGGGACATTATCCTGGAATTTGGGAACATTATGAGGGAATATTTTCTGCACTATAGGAGGCACCAGGTCCTATAAAAATGGCTTAATCTACTTTGCAAGCAGAGCCATCATCAGACCTAATGACTCCCAGAAATGGTTTAACAACTAGGAACAGGCATTGCAGACTGAAGACCTTCCTTTGGCTTGTTGCAAACCCATGTGAAGGAAAAGGAGAAAAAGATGCCTCATCAGACCATATGACTTATTCCAGTCCTCGGGTCGAGTGCTCCTTACACCTAGTTATGCATCTTGAAAATGTGGCCTTGGATGCAAATGGTTCCTGAATGTCTGCTCTGCTGTTAACTGCTCACAATGTACAGTTTTTGTTGAGACTGGGTACACAGAAGTGCTGATTCAGATCTTGTGATTTTTTGAGCGGCTTTTCTTTTTAAGTGTCCCTCTAAGCCGGTCAGCGAAATTAGACTTCGACCTCGACCACTGTTCCTGTTCGGCAATGCAGGTTTTCCACGTTTAGCGTATGCGCTCATGATTGTAGAGACTGTTCTTCGTGGAGCATCAAATAATTCGAAACACTGTCAGTGTCGCCTCGTGTTGCTTTGAAAACTCATCAGCAAACCTCTATTACGGCCAACACATGCAGCTAATTGACATTCAACCAAATATGACTCGCCTTCATAGCTGTGGTGGTATTTGTGATTTAGTTACTTCCTTCAAAGTAATTTTTCATGTGTTTCTGTTACTCGTATTTTACCCACCACCTGTACACACACATACACACGCATGCGCCCGCACATACACACACACAAAACACACAGTTTGTGTCTCCAGCAGGCGCTTGTCACATGATCATTCACGCCCACATTCACAGCTCATTTCTGGTTTCATCTCCACCATCTGACCTTCACTGCTTGGTACTGAAATATTCATCTCACTCAGCCTGGATCTTTTGATTGATCAGCTTAATTAATTCACAGATTGTGGGGGAGGGGGGGGCAGTTGGTCAGCAGAATGTGAGGGTCAAGGGCTGGACAGCAATTAGACACACATGGATATGAAGCCCTGGGAAGAGACTATGCAGTGCTCCCTCTGAGTCAGATAGCTTTACTACAGCTCTGGAAACCATCTGGCATGCCACTACATCTGGCTCAAAGCCTTGTCAGATACTTCCTCATGCATTAGCTAACTGATAGCTCAGTATTTAAGCAGATGAAATAGCTGTTCTGTCTCCTGTCCATGTGCAGTAACTGAATGTATTATTTAATTTGCCAATGGAAATGTGGAGAGAAACAGGATAAGGGGGGATCTGGACGGACTGGAGAAATGTAGGCCGCAGGGATCCACTGAGGTGGTTCCCAGACCAGGATGTGCGATGACCTGTGTTTAATGTGGTAATATTCTCCCAGCATCCTCCGAGATACATCTCAAGTCACATTAGAAGCGATGGGGAAATGATTTATCAGGGAACCGGAGGCTATGTGTGCATTCGTGCTTGTGTGTGTGTTTCCACAGCAAACAGCTCCAAGTGGTTAGATCAGATCTCTAAGATAAATAAAAGCAGAACCTCTCTGAGCTGTGGACTGAGTGCAAACCCCACATGAGCTGCTGATCCCACCTGAACAAACAGCACAGGTGTTACAGCGCTGCACCTCAGGTGAGAGAAACCAGAGGCTAATTCAAGGTATAGCCCTTCCTAAAAGTAAGTGTGAGAGCGAGAGAGTCTGTTCTGGCCCTTGAATATCAGGTTCTGTGAAATGCCCTCTGTTGTGAGTTTGTGCTCTCAGAGGAGACCATGCTCAGTCAGCTGTGAAAGACAAACACAATGGGGCTGAACCAAGCGAAACTTCCCAAAACACAGATTCCAGAGAGGAGCTGCACTTTGAGCATTCCGAAGGTCTGCTAAATGACATGTTTTGTCAATAGTTTTGTCAACACACAAAAAAAAAAGTCAGAGCTTCACGTCCTGGAATGACAGGAGAGCAGACATTAGGGATTTTGCAGGGTCCATAAACAGCGGAGGACCCATCTCTCAAGGAGGTAAAGCCAAAGAGAAGACATCATCATCCTGGCTCTGTCCCAGATAAGAAGATACACACAAGCACAAAGAAATAGCTGATTATCCCAATTCCTTCACAAAGAACTGTGGTACTGAGACCCCTGGTGGTCCTCAAGAGGACTGAAGTAATTTGTTACTGTGATACAGGTTACAGTGATTATGTTGGATGATTTAGCTTGACCCTAAATAGTATTTGGCCTGAAAAAGTTTGAGAACCACTGCCATAGATAATCAGTCTTCACATCACCCCTCCACAGCTGTTCAGAAACAGCAACTGGAGACCCAAAGAGAACAAGTGGCTCAAGTAAATTCCACAAATGCCATGGAGTGAAGTGGAAAATGACCCATTGCCCACAGCACACAGACTGGTTAGGAATGGAGTTTGAGTATGAGCACAGGCAGTCCTCTGAGGGGCAGACACTCACTATTCTTGCTGGGTACAGTCAAATGAACAGCCGGAGGACAGCAGGGTAACAGATCCTGGATGCTCCTGAAGCCCAGTAGAGGAGACAGCCCAGAGCCGAAGACTTGACATATGACACTCAAAGTCACAGCCGCAAATGTCTTCAGCTGCTAAGAGCTTCCAGAGAAGGTTCATGATTTAAGATGGTGAGGTTCAGACTGGGGGCAAAAATGGAGAACTACTGGCAACATCCCAATGGAAACAACACTAAATGTTGGCCAGTGGTACCATGCAGGTCGGCGACCCCGCAAACACAAATGGGCAGAAAGGTAAATTACAATGCATTCAGCAAAGGGGAAAATGCTCACTGAGGGTGATTAAGAAGGCCTGGAGCAGAGGCAGGGATGGCCAGGAGAAGCCGTGTCACCGCAGCCACCAGGAAAAGAGGCGGTTTCAGACGTTGAAAAGCAGAGGCGGATCCGTCTCCTCGGGGTGCTGCTGGTTTCTGCTTTGTGCTCAGGGAGGAGAGGCAGCTGGGATTAACTGAGGCACCAGGCAGGTTCACACACTTTAGAAACAAGAAGCTCCTCTATCACTCAGCCACACCTCAACCGTCATGGCAGAGGGAAGCAGAGGGAAGCCTTTCGGCTACTCTGGTGCCCCCGAACCTGCCCCCGGCATCATCTGCAGTGTGGGATCCTTAACCACAACCGCTTTAAACTAGTAGTTAGCTACCACTACCAACTTCCATATTGACAGAACACATAGAGCTTCTGACAGAATTACCAAACCTGACAGGGTTGTGAAACATTTCAGAAGAACAAGCCTGATGCTGGGGCATCAGAAAAAGAGAGAGAGACAGACAGGGAGCAGCGAGGTCACTTCCTTAAAGGGCTGTGAGCACATCTGCGCATACTTGCTATGAGGGGGGAGTTTAAAATGCATCAGACGCCAAAAGCAAGCATGGGTACACAGAACAAGGAGCATGCAGGCCACTACAGCTAAATAAGCAGAGCTGTAGGAGGAGACAGAGACGAAGGTTAATCTAAATGAATAACCCACTCTAAGACTTGAAACTACAACATTTCGGTAGATTCCTGGTGTTCAAACCGGCAGTAAGGGCTGCATTGGCTGGTCAACCATGTAACCCCAGCCTGGACAGCTGTGGCCATCTGTCTGCGCACGGCTGTCCTTAGGGCCCATCCACTCCATGCTTTCTCAGTAGCAGGTTTTTCATTATCTGCCAGAAGACATCATTCATTAACCGAAACCCCTCCTGAGTGAAGCCCATATCTGGCAGGTGACACAGTCATGATAATTCCCATCTGAAGGACTGCGTTCCACATGAACAAGCATCTGCCCTTTTAGGTTAATCAGTTCACATTGTTTTTGTATTTTCAGCCAAAAAAACAGTTGATGGTGGCACCCTCTGCAGAGCACCTGGCAGGCTTCCTACCCCGGTTAGCCCAGGAAAGAGAACATGAGCCTTTCTACATCCCTGCAAGACCATCACTGCACATAAGTGGATCCTTCAACAACCAAGCTATACTAAACCCAACTCAACCATCAGATTTCTGAGTGCGTGGACGGTATCATGGGCCGATGAGAGGAGGGGTGTATCGTGGGGGGCGTCCTGATGTACTTACAGGAATCAAGTCTTTCCTTCTCAGCCTCTACTTATGCTCTTATCTCGGTTAGCTAGACAAGCCCCTAGTTCTCTGTCCAAAGCCCAGGTTGACAGGGAGGGAAAGGAGCAGGTCAAACCCTGCTCCGACAGACAGAATCCCCCCCTCCACCTTGTTACCACTCTTCCATAACATCGTGTCTCTCAGACTGTCTGAAACCCAGCAATCGCTTACCCGTCTGCGTAAATAAGCAGAAAATCTGCCACTGTCTCTTTCCAAAACCACCATGATTCATCACCGAGAATGTTGCCATCACCCTGGACATGTCTGCACCTGTTCTCAGCACTGATTGGTCTTTAGAAAAATAAGAAGAAAAAGCCAGTGGCAGTGAGCATATTCTGAATTCTGAAGTACGTAATTGTTTTGTTTTTTTAAATCATCATGGAGTCAGGTGTGGAGATAATAAAGGTAAGTACAGCACACTGTAGATGGGGTGTATGGTGTAAAATACAGCAGTGGCAGGTCAGTGTATACTGGTAGCACTGGGAACTGTTGAGCTCTTACAAAGCACCCAGAGCAAACAAGACTAAACAGTCAGAAGAGTGAAAATGAACAACTTTGCACTCAGGAGCAGCCATAAGCTCCGAGTGTCAGACTATTTCTGTTCGGTGAAGCCTGTTTGCAGCATTTCCGTCTTCGCGGCAGGAAGAGGGGAGGAGCATTCACCTACAGCTAGGCTCTCGCATTTCCGCAGCGTAAAATGCTGCTTCACAATCGAGGAGAACAGAGCCTGGGATTCGTTTCCTGAAAGGATGTATGGGGGGGTGGAAAAGACATCTGACTCAGCCAGACAAGCGTTCCACTGATTAGTTCCTTGTGAACGTTTCAATTTGAACCTCCGCTTCCCTCACAGCGGAGCAGACAGAGAAAGCGTCTGAATCCCAGTTGACGTCGACGGGAACCATCATTAGACTGGTGCGAACAGCAGCAGGGGAAAACAGCAGGTGACCCTGAACAGCTCTGTAAATATGGTCCTGCACATGTGGAAGGGAATCCTAATTACTGTCCCTGCTAACACCCTACGGACCTCTTAGCATCATTAGGGGAAAACGTGGTCCTCTAATGAGGAGCCATGGAGCAGAGCTTGCGGAAGGGGAATATGCATTAAGCAGCTGTGGCTGTCGCCCGGCGGTAATACGGTGCTCAGGACATCCAGCCGTGGAGGACTGAACAGGGAGTGTAGACCATGCTAAGCACCCGGTAGGAGCCAGAATAAACACATATGTGGCGTTACTCTGTGCAGAAGTGTCTCATCCTCTAAAGCCAGCAGCAAAACCACCTGAAAAGTTCAACCAGCACCGCCGGGTTATACAGCCACATGGCAGCTCCACAGAATGAGACCGGTATGATGTCAGAATAAGGCATCGCTTCCCAAGCAGGCCGACAACTACAGAGCCTCAGAGATTCCAGCAGTCCCAGCTGTGGAAGTGGTTATTGCTTGGTCCGCCTTCTGAAAATAGAACTTAACCACTGAGCAGCCTCTGGTTTCCCCCCAGTTCAAACCCCAACCCCAACCCCACACACACACACACACACATGCACGCACAGACACACAAACACACACACACACCTTCTCCAGGCCCAACCTATTCATCCCGGCTCTGTCAGAGTGTGCAGGCGGCTTCTCAGTCATAACAAATGGAACAGTAGGGGCTTGTTCTCCTGCAGGGCAGCACCAGCCTCCACAGACGCTCAGTGCTTGGGAGTTTCTTGCATGGAGCTTCACAATGCATTGAGGGGGAAGCCTCACGCCTCTGTGCTACATCACAGCATAAAAAACCAGCTATAATTCACCTCCATTTGATCTGGGAGGCACCCAGTCACCAACAATGGAAAATTAATCTAAAACAAGTGTAATTAATGTGATACCAGGTTGATGCCTTCCAGATTCCTTGCATTTTTTCTGGAATATCTCATTTCAAAACAAACTTATCGGAAACAACTAAAATCTACATAGCAAGAAAGCCATCTATTTTTAAGAATGTAACATCTTCCATAGCTGCAGATCATCAAAGGGCACAAAGCAAGGGGCTCCAGTGAAAACCACCTGAAAAGCGGTCTGAAAAGACAGATCTCAGACCATCAGGACACGTGATACCTCCACACGTGCACATGTTTACAGACATATACACATGGCTGGGCGGGCAGAAACACTTCACTAAACCAGCAACCTTAAAACGATTTAGCCCCCAGTTCTGTACAGAGCACAAATGGAACAGCAGGTCTGTCCGGTCCACAGTGCTGGCCTCCACACACAGATTATCAGTAATTGGTCAATTCAGATCTCAATCTGAATAAACAGAGTGTGAGATGCCATTAAGGGGATATGAACCCCCTGGTGGAATGCTAGTTGTGTCAGCCTAAATGGCTTCTGGGTAAATAGGACCCCCACAGCAGAGCATGACTGACTTTCTGAGGGGGCGGCACGCTCTAAGCCCCCGATCTGTCACAGGGAGGTAATTAATCCAGAGCGAAAGGCCATCCATCAAAGACAGACGTGAAGCTAGCACGGTCACCACGAGCGGCCGACTCCCAGCGCGACACCTTGAAACGAGACACGGAACGAGCGTGATGCCAAAGAGCGCTGTGCCGCCCGCCACACCAAGGCTGAGCTGATTCAGATGCGGCATGAAAGCACATTCTGAAGCCGCAGACTTTGAAGCGAAGGGCACCTCTGGGCAAGACATGAAAACAAGGCAGACTGTGGCTCTACTCTGTGTTCCAGGTCAACACACAAAAGTGTGGCCTTTCCATACTCTATCAGCACCTCCCCAGGTCCGCTATTTATCCTCCGGGGGGATCAGACTTCCTCAGCAAGGCACCCCGCACAGCCTGCAATGCTGATGATGCTCAAGCTCCCCACTTCACTGCCCATGATACTTTAGTTTTCAAACTTCTGGAAAATCAAGTGGTCGGTTCCACACGTCATCACAAACCACATTAGCCAGTTACTAAAATAACCTTAAACACAAAACAGAAGCTCACCAGCAGCTAAAAACCTCTAGATTCGCAGCCTCACAGGCCAGTGACCTGGGAATCGTCTTCTTCTAGAACACTGTTTGCCAGTCCGGTCCTTGGGAACCCACAGTCAGTCCAGGTTTTTGCTCCCTCCAAACTCCCTGCCAGACAGTCCACATTTTGACTCCCTCCCAGCTCCTGAGTAGCAGAGAGGGAAAAAAAACGTGGACTGTCTGTAGGTCCCGAGGACCAGATCGGGAAACACTGTTCTAGTTGAAGATGATTCCCAGGGCACTGGGTTGTGAGAAACAGAAAAATCCATAGTTTTGCATGTACCAGACTTTCCTCAGAAAAGATGTGCTTCAGCAGGAAATTGCCGAGTTTCTGAAGCTAACCTCTGAATGCAAGCAGAAACGCTCATTCTATTATTTGCAGGCTCCTTTTGCATCAGATGTTAACATTATACCTCATGATCACCCAAATGTTATGGAGGCACAATTATCTTCAAATACAACAGGATGCACTGAAACAGCTCGCATGTAACCACAGCCATGCAACAGCAAAGCACTAGTTTAACACCTTCCGATGCACCTTGGACCATTCATGTTATAGCTGTGCCTGTCACAACAGATCAGAGGGGATAGTCCTAACAAACTTCATACATCAGGAACTCCAGGTATAATCTGACCCCCCATGACTTCAGTGCACAAATCACAGCACCTTCTGTTCATTGTATGCAGCCCACAGCGTGTACAGAGCTGGGTAACACTGGCGCAGGAATCTGAGTCTGAGTCTGATCACGCTAGAAAACACAAGCTGAAAACAGGATAGAGAACAAATCGTCTATGTATTTATTAAAAATACTGCATCAGGATAAAAGGTGGATGCTAACAGCCCTAAATTCACACACAGTGCTTACAGAAAATCTTGGGACACTGGCACTATTCAGTAAAAATATCGTAAATTTATTGGTTTTATAACAAAAATCATTATTCAGGTTTTTGCAAAAAATACATATTACATCCCAAACAACCAGTATTTTTAAGTAAAGCACTCATTTCAAGTAGCATTAAATTGAAATCCAAATTATAGATTAAATGCTTCCCTTTTCCATGCAACACAGGGCTTAAAGGCTGTGGGAGCATCCAAAACAAGGCGCAGGAAAGCTTTGAATGCCCAGGACCGAGAGTTACATTAATGAGATCTCCCTCATTCTTCGTCATCCTCAGTCATAATGGAAAGGCAGGGCGGTGGATCTTCACGAACTGCATGGTTTTCCTGCACTGAAGTTCACACACGCACCAGCGCCCCCCCGCCCCCCCCAGGTCAGGGCCGGACACACGGGCCTTCAGATAGATGCTCCTACAGGGAGCATTTGTACCCCTGTGCATGGGCCCTAACTGGGCCACGAAATACCAGCTGTGGAAAGGAAGACAGCTGTGAATGCAGCTTGTGGAAGCAGTTCACTCCTGCCCGCCTTAAAGGGAGATCATCACTGTGGTCAGATCATCACTGTTTCTGAGCAGAAACCAACATGAAACGTGGTGGAAGACAGATCTGAATTCGTTAACCATTTATTAACAGCAAAGGCTAGCAATTTAAACATTATACTGTCAATTCAATGAGGTATTTACAAGCCTCAGGCTGCTGTTCTATCAGATTACAAAAGGTAATAATTCCCAAAACTTAGACTTTAACACCCACTATAAAACTTCCCGGGGGACCACCACAGCAGAAAACACTGCCTGTGAGAACAAACATCTTTGGAAGAGTCAAAAATGTTTTACGGTCACTGACAGAATGGATTTTACCCATAATGCAATGCCACTGTTCAGTATGCATTGAACGTTAGCGGATTGCTAAGATGGCTGCACTCATAAGTGCAGCCCACCGAAACGGAGGGGACAGTGTAGACCTCCCGTCCTCATTAGCTCTGCCTGAATGGCACAGATAGGCTAAATGCCACTTCGCAGAGTTCTGGGAGCGGGTGTCTGACGCCAACAGGGGCTCAGTTATTCAGTCTCCTTTAGGTTCATCACACACATTCAGTCATCATTGAAAATGAGGATAACCATGCATGGGCAAACTATTTTTTTTACTGTACAAAGTTTGAATTAACAGATGAGACAGATGAAAGAAAACAGCACTTAGGCCACAAAAACAAATTGATGTAGGATACAGTTCAGACAGATGCTGAGAACAGACACCTTTGTACCAAAATCACTGTAAATATGCCACCCCCGCCCCCCAAACTAGAAAGGTAAGGCCACCCCTACCCCACCCCAAAGCTACGGAGCCCAATCTAACCTCGGACACAGAAGTCAAACAGTCACAGCCACAGTTTTTCCTGTAGCTTTCATGAAGTAATTATTTAGAACCCGACTGACTTCACCTAACTTTTCAACCGTCATTCGGGTGACAATTAAAATGTTCTTTTGAAAATATGCAGGACAGCAGCTGCCAAAAATTCAGACTGACAAACTTTTCTACAGAGAGAAGCAATTAAATTACACAGCTCCGGAAACTAAAGGCTCGTAACAGATCATTTATAGCTGTGTTTCCCAATCCTCAGGAACCCTCCGCAGTCCATGTTTTTGCAAAGACGGGAGACTGGCAGGGAGTTGAGTGGCAGCAAAACCATGGACTGTCTGGGGGTCCCTGGCAACCAGATTGGGAAACCCTGATTTATAGCCACTGCCAATGTATCAAATGTATTATTTCAAGCCACAAAATTGAACTTAAAGAAAAACAGAATACGGATACTCCACAGAGCACAGAGAAAAACATTTATAAAAGTCTTCAGAAAGTCATTTGAAAAATCTTTATCAGTCCTGAAAAGGACCAAGATGACCACAGACAGGAAGTTCACACACGTTTCATGTCACTATAGCAACCCTTTGCAGTTAGTAAAAAAAAAAAAGAGAAAAAACACAGGAAATGAAAAGACACAGAAGTGTGGTGGGTGGTTTCAACGACACAAAGTTAGACTATTTGTTCATGCAGCACTTCAAGGTTTTCAAGAGTACAATGGAATCTGTACATCAATAAAATTAGAGGTGCAGTTTTAATCTCATTCAACTCAAGTTGAAATGATGTTCTCAGAAACTCATAGCCGCATCCATCCATTTTCTGTAACCGCCCGTCCTATTCAGTGTCACGGGGGGTCTGGAGCCTATCCTGGAGGCTACGGTGCCAGGCAGGGTCATAACTGCATGTGATTGTTTTTATACATTTAACCACTACTTAATATTACTGCAAAATGGCTGTTATTGAAAGGGCTGTTTGCTTTGTCACCTGATTAATAACAGGAAATGACAGGATATGCACAAACCCATTTTGATTGAGGCATGGGAGCTCTCATCTCCAGCATCTGAAAGAGAAAATACTCATCACAGCCGTCCCCTGTGTTCAACCCTCCGATAGCACTGAACTCGTGATGAACTTGCACACTTCCATCCGTACATGGGTGCGGACACCACACCCACCACAATCTGGATTCACCTAGCAACTAGAGTAATCGCACATATGGTCCAGATAGAAGCTGGAGCTTGAAGCTCTAAGTTCTCACTGCACAGCCAGCACATCAGAGGGAATCCCCCAACCCCCAGGCGATGGATCTGGTTGTCAGAAAAGTTATTCTGGCTTTGAGAAGATACATGGGCATCCGAGCTGTAAGCTATAACCTGACACCCATCGCTGGTCACTCAGACAATGGCCTGCTTAGGCATTAGAATTTCCACAAAAGCACAGTATGACTATGATGTTACCCACCTTCTCAAGCTGCCAAACAGAGGTGGAAAGTTCAGGATCAGAAAGTATAAATCCAGACCAAGATTTGTTTCAGCCAACCAGTCGAGCACAAAGATTCACAGTCACAGAGTACTCAATTGGTTGCTGGAAACAAAACCTTGTTCTGGATTTGAACCTGAACTTTCCATCTCTGCTAACTACTCATGGCAGAGTGGTGGCTCAGAGGCTAGGGATCTGTGCCAGCTATTGGAAGGTCACTGGTTCAAATCCTGCGAATGCCAGGAGTGAACTTGGGCCATTGAGCAAGGCCCTTAACCTGCAATCACTTCGTCCTGGGTATGACGTTAATCTACATCCTGCTCTGTAACAGGCCTTCCAACTTAGAGGGGGAAAATGTGGGGGTTGGTGGCAGGATTGGCACTCCAGTCACTGGAAAAAACTCACACTGGTCTATTCAGACTAGTTCAGTGCTGAGGTATCACCCACTGCACTCAGGTTTTCAACCATGAGGTGGTCTATCGTGTGGCAAAGCGCAGTAACCCTTACTTACCTACCTAACTTCTCATAAAAATACACCCAGGAATCTCCCAAACTCTTATTCATTGGTTTAGTCTTGGGTGTGACAGAGCTGTCGTGCCTTCAAGCCTCCAAAACTCTTAACCTGAAGAAAACTTGCCAGTTTCCTGAGGTTCAGCTCAGATATTACAATAAGCAACATACAAATGAGTGAGGGGATAAAGCAGAGAGACCACCTCTTTTCCAGTACATCACACACCAGAGAATGATAAACACAGCATCAAAATGCTTGGAGACACAGAATCCCCTCAAAGACAGCATGTACTCAGCAACACCTGCCTGTTATTTACACTGCACACATGTAACGCAACTGTGTGTGTTAAACTGAACTTCTTCCTGGAGACTGTTCTCCAGATGACAATGAGCCTGCTTTCTTCAGCTCAAAGCCAAAAAAAAACCATGAGTGAGGTTTCGTTAACTAATCCGGTTCAGTGTGGCTCCAGGGCTTCCTTTAGAGTGATCAAATCACAGAACAGGATGTTCTCACAGCTGCATCTGACTGGCCGGCACATGTAGGTGAACGGGACCTTCAGCTTGACCCATGCTACAAAGTGTTTATCCTTATCGGTATGTAGCATGATCAGATTACTTCCTTTTGGTAACACAATGTCAC
Source organism: Isichthys henryi (assembly GCA_026776945.1). Classification (NCBI taxonomy): domain Eukaryota; kingdom Metazoa; phylum Chordata; class Actinopteri; order Osteoglossiformes; family Mormyridae; genus Isichthys; species Isichthys henryi. The sequence goes on along the minus strand of JAODJX010000129.1, from coordinate 27,104,506 downwards.
CATTTTCGTATTGCTGAGAAAATGCCTTAGCTCCAAAAAGCACAAGGACACAACAGCCATTCCCACTCAACATTACAACATGCTACCACTGATTAGTACCTTTCCAGCTAAGTTTCACGGCCTACATTTCAAAGGTGGAGGTTTCACCTCCTTTCAGAGTCACTTCTGGGATGCAGCTCACTTTCACAGCCACACCAATCACATCCTAATATTTAACAGCTGGGCCTATCAAACCCTAACTTCACGGAAAGCTCAAAATGCATCTTCGCATGAGACGTTCTGGCCTCAGAACGACCGAAAGCCCAGCCCCCCCGTCTAAACCAATCTCTGTCTTCCTGCTTTGTCAACAGGAAACTGCTGCAAACGGCGAACTTCGCGATCAACTGGGTGGTGCAACACGGTTGGTTGAAGCAGATAGCAGAAGTAGGCAGGAGACATAAAGAACTTTCCTCTATTGCAGAACAGGTAGCAGGACAAACCACAAGTACTACACACAAATTAAAGGGCATTAACATCCTTTTGAACTATAAAAAACATGATTTATGCTTCTCCATTATCAATTTCAGCCAATAAAGATCACAAACCTCTTTCCACAGAGTCATAAGTTTCAATGAAAAGGAGTGAGTTTGATAACTACAGGACTGAGCTGCGAAGCTACGTCCATCCTGACACTACAGTAAACATCATAAAATCCTGCCTTCTGTAGATCACGCACACAGAAACTCCCCAAAGCTTTCCAAAGTCAGAAGATAACATCACTGAATGCTCAGTTACTTGTTTGGGAGACGCTGCAAATATACCAAATATGGTTGCAATGGAAGAGGCCTCTCCTTTATCGCCAGTCCTGACCCTCCCACACGGCGGCCTTGCCGGTGCACGGCGAGCAGATACTCAGAAACTCACTTTGAGGAAACAGATACTCGGACGTTCCTACTGTCACCTTCAGCTGCAACTCTTCATAAGCAAGAGCAAACAAACTGTCATTCAGAAACAGAAATAAATAAATCAATCACAGGCTTAAGTGGGCCCTCTTTAAATCGTCCTTCCTTTTGTTCCTCCTAGGAGTCGATAATTCCAGTCAGCGACGGACAGGCGCGGCACGTTATGGGGCTGATTAAAGAGAACTGATGGGCTCTGCGCCACAGCCTGAGCCCTGCTACCATGAGGGCCAAAGGTGGAGCAGTCACACTAGGGGACCGTCATCAGTGGTGCCCCCCTGGGTACTGTGAAGGATTTGGGGAGTGAGAAGGCATCTTCATGCCTTTGCTTTGACCCAGAGCGGCCCCCACCCCTGCCGCGCACACAGAGCTGACTGGCAGGATGTAAGCAGTGAAGCTGCTCTGGGCTGAGACCTTCCTTTCCTGCTTTCGTACACCTACCCAAAAGCAGCACCACTGAACCGCTACACCAGCAAGCAGCCAGACGCCGAGTGAGCCAGTGCTGGCCAGCATCCTTACAACACTACAGTGACCAATAAAACTCCTGTAGGAACAAAAGGGTCTCCACCAGTCATAGGAATAGATGCCGCTTCCAGAAACCCCCAGACCCAATGGAGGAGTCACCTAACACAACAGAAAACAGAGCCAAAGACCCTAACGTTAGTAAAACCCTGTAATATCGCATACTATTTTACATCTCTGATTTATTCAGTGTCCTTTCAGAGCAGGGTCACACAGGGACCGAGACACAGCTACAGCTGAAGGTCACACATGACCCAAGCTCATGCACAGGCCACAAAGCATGACCTAAACAGTGCCGGGAGCCAAAGAGACACGTCCCGACGGCCGGTTGGCCAAACCTAGTCATTAGGGCAGGAAAACTACAGTGGCAGCATTTACAGATATAAGTGCCTGTGATGCCAAGTCATACTGTAATTAGGACAAAAGACTGGGGGTAATTACAGAGTAAAAACGCGTACAAAATGCCTGGGCCATGGCACATTTAAGGTTCCAGCCTTCTGCCAGGGCAGCCTGACTGCCTTACGGGGGTCAAACAGAAACTTAAATGAGCCCACATGTACATTTCAGCAAGTCGTTAAGAATATCAAAGTGTTGGAGTACATTCTCTGTAAAATACTTCCGAAGCAAAGAACAGACAACTGAAACTTCTCTAATATAGGGCTTCACTCAGGCATTTCATTTCAGCACAGCTTTTGAAAAAGAAAAAAACTGATGGCTTGTATAAAAGTTTAGGAGAAGTTCTTATCCGCTTCAAATGACATCCTGACCCACGGGTGAAGGAGGTCAATCAGGAAATCAACTGGAAAACAAACTGGTCAGACAGAAAAAGAACACAAGATCCACAGTAATCATCAGAACTCACCACAACATCCTGCACAGTCACGAATGTCCTCACCTCCTTGACCAGACACCAAAATGATGTCGGACACACCTGCTGTCCAGAAACCTGCTGCACGATTTTCATGCTGGATATAGCGACATCTGAGTGTGCAGAGACACTTGGGTGGTATATGTCAGGACTTGGAGGTTATGCTGAATTAATACTTAGTCACCTACTGTCTAAATGAAGAGAGTAAACACTACTGGAGAGATACCCACCTCTTATCTGAAAAATAACCAAAGTCCTTCCTGAACCTATCATGCATCATCTCTTACTGAACCACCCATCCAGCTAAGGGTCAAATAGTAAAATTCAGAAAAGCAAGACCTGAACTAAGTGCATCAGTTCACAGACAACTTTCTACAAACCTACATAGGTCTTGAGATCAGAGGCAAGTCGCTAACAGATTTAAGTTTATCCTTGTAACTATTTTGTTAATCAAGGAAAAAGGAAATCATAGTGGAAAGCTGAACAGAAGAAGAAAGGCCAAAATCACTTCCTCCACTTGGGTACAGCTGGAGTTAACCTCCCTGTTTTGGGCGGATCCACATCTCATCTGTGCTAAAATGAGCTTTCTGTGGGAGCGCGGACCCCAGGGAGAGCCACATAATTACACACGAACTAGAGGCTCAGGAGGCTGCCTGCCACTTGCTTTATTCCGTTTGTCCCACCCGAGGGGGGGGGGGTTCGAGGTGCTCTCCTGACACACCCAGATCTCTGCTTCTGTAATTATAACTCCACTCCCAGCGAACTCACGGCTGCGGCGGCTCACGGGTCACCGAGACGGGGCCAAGGCTTTGGATCTTGCGCGCGGACATGCGCAGATGTTTATGCGGGCAGGCATACACACGCCTGGTGATAAACACACAGGCTGGTTATTCCGTCCAAGTGATGCTTCACCCCATTCTTTCATTATTCTTACTCGTCACCCCTAAGCATAAAAGATGGGGGGGAGGGGTCCAGAAACTGTTGGGGCCACACTCCCTGGAAGGAGAGCTGAGCAGGAAGTGGCCAGCTTCAGGTGTGGACAAGGAACATCCAAGCAGGCGCTGGAGGTTTCTTGGGATAGTGAGTGAGCCAAGACAGCTCAGTAAGTATGGAGGCAGGCAGACAGCCGAAGGGGGAGTCCAGCTTTCTAAAAATACCTCAGCTCAGCAGCCCTACAGGCCTCGTAATGCTGGGGACTGCGTTCCCCCATGGGGAAAACGACACACACCCACATGAATCCTGACAAAAACACTGGCAGCCCGCTATCAAAACACAGACAAAACCTGGAATCGCTATGCAAAGCATCTCCACTAAAACCCGAGGTTCCACTTCAAGTCTGGAAATCTAGCATTGCTGGTAGCTAAGGCAATTTCTAATCTACAAGGAAAAGGCGACAAGTGTGAGCAAGCAGATGTATGAAGCTGTAAATCTCAAGCGAGTGATGGACAAGAGCGGTTCTGAGGCCTTTAACATGTTTTACTCTGATGTTCGGCATTAAACTATGAAGGTCATTCCATTCGCATGTTTTCTATCAGAGACATCAATTCACAGGCGAGGGCAGCCATGCATTATATGCAATGTCTCCTAGCTGCATCGGTTGACACAAAATACATCCAACCAAAATGAAAAACACGATGGAGAATTAATTTCATATACGTTCAGCAGCAGTTTCCTGCAACTTGAACCGAAGAGCACATATGATGAGAGGAGGTAACCATTGTTTAGCTCAGTGATTTCCAGTCTGGTCCTTGGGGACACACAGACAGGCGTGGACTGTCCAGCAGGCAGCAAAAACAGACCCACTGTGGGTCCCCGAGGGCTGGATTGGGAAACACTGGGTTAACGTGCTGTGGGGAACGTGTATTTCTAAAGACATACACACACTGGCTGGGATCCCCATTACACAGAGAGAAGATGACGTCATAGCACTCCCATTGTGCAAACTCAGTACCAAACTAGACTTATCCCACTCTTGTTCCCTTGTTGTTTCAACTACAGCCATAAATCCAATAAGAATCAGCAGCCACCAACAGGTCTACCAGAGCCAAATTCATGGCAGAGCACAACTTGGAAGCAGAGAACTGAGCTTTCTACCCACATACCTCCCATGACTGTGGACAGATCACCAGCAAGTGCAAAAATATAGGTTTTGTGCAGTTAACATACACTAAGCTCTTTACATTATACACACTTCCATGCGTCATGTCCCGTTTAGACCATAAACACTCTACTGGTTCAATCTGGTTCACAGCTGACCAGCAGCTCTAATCTGAGGAATGTAAACTGATCGTGAAGGCCCTCATGCCAGAGTAGCCTTTAAACCTCACAAAGATGGTGAAACAGGCCTGCAATCAACCCCAAGAGGCCCCACAGGGATCTGCGGGGACTGAGGCCTGACCGGGGCACCGCAGGTTGCCAGCTCTGCAGCTCATATTGGCATGATCCAAACACTGGAGGATCGCCATGTACCAAAACTAGCCAGCCAAGGGAGGGGAGATTTTGCCAACCAGCTGAGAGATAGCGCAGGTACATGGCCACCAATGCCCCCCCACACACACACACACACACACATTTGTATTCATATCTTTGTGGGGACCATCCATTCATTTCTATGGGAAAAACTCTAACCTCAACTATGACAACCTTAACCACTACCCAGCCCTAACGATAACCATATATAACCAAACAAAATACAAGACTTGGCATTTTTAATTTCTTGATTGCATTTACAGATTTTTATAAAATTGAGTTTCACTTTTTCAGTCCATATAAGCGGGTGTCCATAATGTCAAAACAGGATTTTATCACATTGTGGGGACATATGGACCCCACAATGTAATACATACGTATCCCATAAACACAGAAACAAACACACACACAAACAATCTAAAACTCGCCCACAAAGTATCACAGCCTCCACCCATACCTATGGACTGAAAACCCACAGTCCTCAACAGTACAGACCTATGACGAGTTCATTAAAAGCACCTAAATCTAAAGCAGATGGACAGAGCCACACCTCCATGGATGATGTATGGAGGAACATTGCTGCTGTCAGTGCAAAGCCTCCCGAATGAGCCCAGTTCCTTGTTCAACAGCAGTGAAATGTCAGTCTGAAACCACACAATGGCTCTGGACTGCAGGGGCCTTTCCTGTGCAGAGAGGGCTCTGCAGACTGGGGCCAGCCTGCAGCAGAAGCTACGCTGATTGCCCCAACTGACAACAACCAACTCCTGAAAAATCCCCCCGAAATCCGCTTTTCGCTCATGGATTCACTGCCTGTATCTGCAGGCTCAAGTTCAAGGCTAACGGCAGCAAAGTCTCATGGCCGGGGGCTGACGGCACAGTCGGCTTCACACCTTTGTGTGTGCGGAGGAGAGTCAGTTCAGTCCCAGAGCGCTCAAACTCTCAGAGTCTGAGGCTGACGAGCCATCACAGTACACCGGCGAACTGAACCGATATTCAGCCTCAGCCCAGTTATTATGGGCTCCGCTGACAGCACAAGAGCAGATGCGTTTGGAGATGTGGGAGCTCCAGTCCGGCAGGAAGTGAAATTGCAGTGACCGCATGCTCAACATCCGTGAAGGTCAGAGCATGCAGCTGAAGTGCATTTTCAGTAGCCGGTACCGAAAGGATGGAGAAAGCAGGGACTTCACAGGATCACGAGTATATCAGCGCCAGAAACCCCACTGAGGTAATAATAATGTGAGAAATTTCACAGAATTTTACAACACTGACACACAAAAAAAAACCCAACAAAATTAGTCAGTCACCCCTCCCCTATAAATACAGAGCAATGACCAAGACCGAGCAAGGTAACACTGGCAAACTAAAACAACGCACCAAAATGGCACCAGATTAGCAGAAAGTCATCCGAAGAGTTAACCTCAGTGCTACTTAATGGCTGCCAACAGAAAGAGGAAGCTGGCCGGAAGGTGGGAGGGTGGTTAAAGGAAATGACATTACTCCTGTGTCACCAACAGCAGCAAAGAAATAAAGAAGAAGAGCTGAAGATTTTGCCAGCAGGATTAAAAAAAAATGGAACAAAACATGCCATGTGAAAGTAACCTACTCAGCAAGCAGAAAGGCTTTCATGTGGGCCCAACACTCTCAATCGCTGGTTTCTGCAATACATTAGAACAAATTCATTCATAGCTTCATGAAAGATCTGGACAGAACCACTCATGTGACACATCCCAATCCGATTCAGCCCAAGAGAATACGACCAGTGAGTCCACATACCATGTCAACCTCACTTCTTCCCCATTCAAATGCAGTGAGATATTGTTTTACTGCATTGGTATATGACATTAAGAGCTAAAAGCCACAAAAGAATGAAGGTGGTTTCCCTTCATATCCGCTATCTTCCTTTAGACGCATTTCCAAACCAACAGGTTAACAGACCATAACATCTAACAAGTTTAGACTGAACAAGTTTGACACAAGACACACATAAAACAATCCAAGAGCAGCAGCCTCCAAGTTCCTTGTCAAAATGCAACTCTACCACGCCATAATAAGTTTCACATCAGCAGAGTGGCTACAGAAACAACCCCACAGTGGCACCTTTCTCATGGGAGAATGTGAGGAGGCATCTAAACAGGCATTTAGTAGATTCAAAGCTCTCAGGTACAAAAGTGCTCACGCTGCGTTTGCTACACTGAAAAATCTAACAAGGACTCAGGGCTTCTAGGCTCTAAGGCCCATAGCTTAACGGTTTACTCCTGGCAAGCTTCCTGACCCCCTCGTTTGCAAAACAAAACTCAGTTGGGTTTATTTTCATGAACTGCTTTCTCAACACAGCAGTCCCAGAACACTTATGGAAACAAAGCTATGAATGCTGCAGGGTCACGGTTAGAAGAGATGCTGGACCAGGGCGTCCACCAGGGACTTCAAAGTGGTGCTTCACTCTTGCCTCCATTACCCTTTACTTCTCTCAGCTCTGCTTATAGTTTCAAGTTTTCTTCGAGCGGGATTTTAGTAGAAACTCAGTGAAGTTACAGTGCAAGGAAGGGCAGGGCCAGTGCACACCCAGGTTTGGGAAGACGTGAGGAAAACGACACACGGCTCACAGATACTGAACACAAAAAAAGGACAAAGACTCGAGCATTTCAGAGGGTAAGTGCAAGGCAGGAAACCGACTGCTGGCTGGATGTGGACAGTTTGCAGAAATAAACAAGGCCTGAGCACTAAGTGGGGGGGGGGGTGCAGAAAAAGAAGGGGCAAAGAAAGCCAGGGAGGAAGTCAGAGGAGGCTGAACCACGAGAGGAGGAGGAATGAGCCAAGCTGCTAGAGGCTGCCACACCGAGCTGAACACGAGGAAGTAGAGAGGAGGACTCAATGTTGTAGCTGCTCTGCCATTAGAACCACATAGGTAGCAGGCATACAGCTGGCTCCGGTGGGCAGGGACTCTACGGGGTATTTCTGAGCAGGTGCGGATTGACGTGTGCATGGACGCGTGCGTGGGCTCCTGCCTGGAGCATGCCGACGCCGTAATGAGCAGGGGCCCGCAATCATGTCTCAGAGCAGAACGCATTTCAGGCTGATGCATGTGCCCCGGGAGCCAGTGGCCATGTACGTGTGCAGTGGCGATGCGAGGAGGGCGGAGCCCCCGCCAGCTCTTGGCTCCAGATGCCGTCTGTGCAGCAGATGACGCAAGGCCTGAGGTTTCACATCGGGCCATCTGGACGTACTTTCAGTCTACCCACTGCTAAAATTAAACCCCGCGAACATCAGTTTACTCTGATTCACCCTTCGCAGAGGACAAAGAAAACTTTAAGTTGGAAACAAGGTTTGGGTGATTTGGAGAGCAGCAAGTATAGTTTTGAAATTCTTTCAATTTACATATAAGCATATATTTAGCAGGAGCTTTTCTCCAAAGCGACATACAAGTGAGGCAAATAGTATACTGCAAGCATACATGCTGTCAAGGAGTCAAATAGGCATGAGGGCAACTAAGCTGAGCTGCCAGTGAATGCCAAGGTATAAGTGTAAGCAGTACTGGAGCAAGAGCTACGCAACATCTTCCAAACAAAGCAAGAAGCAAATAAAACTATTTAATTCATGCAGGGGTTAAGCTGGCCTGGATCACTCATTGCCAGAGGCAATTTTATGTTCAGGGACTCTCATCTACCCTCAGGCTTGACTGTGGCTATCAGCAGCCTTAAAACCTCTCTCTCCTTACCAGCAAAGTGTTTACAAGAGTTTCAGTCCCTCACCAGTCTATCAGGGATGACAGAAAATCTCAGACATTCCCAGATAAACACAAGTGGTGACAAAGAGACCCTGAGTAGGGATCCTGGCCAGTCCATAATGATAGTGACACTCCTTTGAAGTCACCATCCACCTTGACCAAGGGTGACATCACACATGAACTTAAAAAGCACAACTCAACCTTTGTTTAGGCTGAAACACACCGTATAAGCATGATTTTGATTAAGTTGCCAGTCAGTCCTGATCCAGTAACAAACCCATTGCTCAGGAGACACTAACTGGGCTCACACCAGTCAAAACGATCTATAAAAGCCAGTGACTGTTCAGGTGTAAAGACATCAGCCAGGCTGAGACCTTTAACAACTTGTTAGCAAGTTTCTGGGACGTGGCCTTTCTGGTTTTCAGTAAAATCTTAAACTATTATATTCAGAGACACTGAATGCATGTGCTACAAACATTTCATTTTTTGGTACAACAGCGGTAGTATTCTGGGATAGAGATGCCCCACTTTGGGTCATTCATGTTCCATGATTACTGATGATGAGTTCATGTCTGAGTAAAAGCCCGGTTACTCCATGGGCTGCTTGAAGGTACTTCCCCTTATTTCTGGCAGAGAGACTTTCAGCTGCCGTGGGTGAGTCCTATAAAAACAGAGCTGCCAATGTTATACTTCCGTTATACTGTTATTAACCAAATGAACACAGCCACCTTACCCGCTCGACCAGCCCAGCTCTGAAAGATACCATTTAAAGATAATGACCCATTTCAGTGGGGACCTGCTGTTCTACATCTGCATATCACCTGACCTTTCAACATGCAAACACCTGGCTGAGCAAAGAACGAGTCCTGAGCAGTTGCCCCATGTGAGGAACCCTGGGAAAGCTACATCTTCATGGAGATGAGCAGATCCAAAATAACACAGCTAACTGGAAACCCCAACCAAGGAGGGGAGGAGGGAGGGTTGCCTATTTCTTAATCAATCCAGCACCCCTTAGCCTGATCCCCATTCCCTTATGGTTTTGAGATGGTTACACTCCGCTCTGGTCCATGTCCTCTCTGTATGCGATAAGGAGCTCAACTCTCTTGGACTTTCCCACAGAGAGAACATGTCCAAGACCCTTTGAGCGACCTGTCGAAGCATGCACGTACTCTCCAGCTGAAAGCTGTTACTAGCGGGGGCTCTGAGCCTGTGTGCTGGGCTCCCATACGTGCAAGGGTGAGCATGCATGAGACTTTTTCTGGACAAGAGGAAGTTACCAAAGGAAATTTCCACTCTAGCTGAAAATGGGCCAATTCAAAAAGAGAGGAAAAGAAAAGGGTATTCGGTAGTCTACTAGAGTCTGCATGAGGCAGTCGAGTTCACATAGCATGCTGTTGCTCTGCCTACTTTCCTGACTGTTGAAACAACCAAAGACAGAAGGGGGGCTATTTCTCAACTATACTGTAGCTTTGTACAGCAACAGATGTGAAATTTAAGAGCTTCCTGGAACCAGGCGATTTCAGAAAGGATTCTTCCATTGAAAGGCAGTCTCACACACACACACACACACACACACGCGCGCAGACACTTACACACCCATAAATCACAGGTGTAGCTGTCACCACGTACCACTGTGAAACCCAACCAGAGCCAGTTCACAGACTGCGCTGATCGCAGACAGCCAGACAGACAACTGATCACAGAACCAAGACAGCAATGAATGTACCTGAAGAAGGCTTCTGGGGCTGCGGCCACACACACACATACACACACACACTTCTCAAGCGTAACAGATTGCAATAGTTCTCTATTTTACGCATCATTGACACTTTCATTTAGACACACGTGCCAAACGTTGGAATACACTCCAATCCTGTGAAAGACATTTTTTAAATATCATCAGTGCCGCCGTTTGAATATGCAATATAGACAGACAGACATAAATAATGCATTTTAGGGATCAGTGCAAGTATCATCAACACCGCCATTTGGATACATGAGCCAAATACAGACACTTAAACTGATCCCCATTATTTACAAGCTAAAAAAATTGCACACTTTTAAACAACACAGAGTAATGCAGCTGCGAGTATTTCTCACATTTCAATAATCTGAAGCACCTTCTAAAAGCGTGTGGAGGTTTGCATAATTACTGTGCCAGCGTATCAAATAAGCAGAACACCCAGCGCAGAACTGCAATGAGAGAGACTGATCTGGTGGATAAGGGGGTCAGGTGACTGTACAAACTGCTTTTTTCTAATCCTCTCATAAAAGGTAGGCAACATTTTCAGCAACCCAACTGTCAAATGAATGCCTTTGTGGGTTTAGAGCTAATAGTAAGTCTATAATTAGACATGATTATGCCTCCAATATGCCAGATGAGTAACTACATGAAAAAGAACTTTTTGTTAGTTTCTGTCCAACCCTCTCAGTGTGGACTGGGTCTTCTTCAGTGTAAGCAGCAGCCCAGCGCAAAATGAAAGCTAAATGTACAGTGCGCCAGGTCACAAGGACACAGGCAGAACCAGCACGGGGGAGAACACTAGGCTGAAGGCTCACAGCATTACTTAGAGAAGAGGCAGTACCAGGTACCAAAGAACTCCAAGAAGCAATGCAGGCTCCGAGCAGACACAGCCACACTTTGGCAGCCCAAACGGCCTGTTTCAGTTCTGGTAGTGAAACACTCCCACAGCGACTCTCTGCTGCTGTCACAACACTCTGGAGGAGTTCAAAGGTCAAAACCAACAGCACTTATTCTCAGGGTCTTTCCAGACCAAACTTTCATGAACTAAACTAACGTTTCAAAAGTCACATCGGCCTCCATTCTCGCCATTTATGTCTTCCTATCAAAGGTCAGGTTTGTACAAGGGCACCCTACCGCTTGTGACTCTAATTTTATTACAGTAAATCGGCCCTTTTATCTACAATGAGACTCTGCCAAAGCCTTTTACTGCCAAGCCAGGTAACCATTAACCCCGAGGTGCGTTGGTGTGGTAACCTGGAGGACTTGACTCGAAAGAACAAACTAGAAAACGGGCCGCCCAAAACAATTCTGACATCTCAATGACCCAGTAAAAGCAGGCAGATGGAAAACCTAACTAACCAGCTATCATTTTTAGGTGTGAGGATTTTAATCTGAGCCCTTCTCTGTTAAGGTGCTCAACAGTACCTACAAATGCAGAACGAGGCACGTATTTATACAGTTTGTGTGAACAAAACAGATGTTCGTTTCCTCGGCGGTTTCACTTAAATTCTTGAAATGACAATGACTACTGCATGGTGAAACTGAAGAAAATGAAAATGTTGTTACCATATGACAGACAAAGAACTATATTTAGCCCTCCCCCTAATAAATGTATAGCAATACAAGTTTAAATAATGTGGGTCGTTTCCATTAGACCCCCCTAATACAGGCTTAGCCCCCTCCCCCCACAAATCTCTAGTAATGCTCCTTTTTACTTTAACAAGTGTATAAGGTGCTTCAGCTTACATTATTTTTGCCCCTTTAGGGTGAGATGCTGTAACTATGATGAAACCCTGAGAATGGAGCAGATCACCTAGCTTCTGGACTACAGTGATCATGTGAGAAGAGCGGTTAAAGGTGTTAATCAGCACCTTCATCTCCACATCTCTCCAACTTGCATCTCTGGTCCATTTCATACACCGTTATAGTCCATGCTAAATAACCACCAAAATACATGCCATACGTTCCAACCCCTGGTGTTATCAGTAGACACAATGTGCTTTCTTTATGTCAAAAGCATAATAAATAGCCGAGCCCGCGGAGAAATTGCAGCTTTCGGGTGTGACCGTTTCACGCTGAGGGTCAGGGGTGCCCGCTAGGTGTAGGAGCGGAGGTCAGTCGTACCCAGCAGCAGCAGCTTCACTTCTCTGGCCGCCTTCTCGCCATCCTCCCGCAGATTCCTGTCGATCATCTTGGACCTCTCGGCGGCCGCCTTGTCCTCCTGACTGACCGTGCAGCCCATGCTTCACGACGGAGACACAAAAAGCAAAGTGTCACTCGACGGACCGCTTCCCTCTAAGTGGCCGTAACTCAACTTCCCCTGTCAATAAAACCCCCCTATCCATCCGTATTCATCAAGTCAGCGGGCTATTTTCACCTTCACGCATGGCATACTCACGTTTGGGTGTTTCAGAAGTCCGTACAAACCGTCAGCGTACTCTAAACTTTGGCGTTTCGCTTGTGAAAACAGGAAACTAATAATCCATCCGTGTGGTGCTTTCGAAAAAGCTCACGATGCCGGCGAGACGAAGTATCGCCGATGGAGGGAAACTCGCGGATCTCAGATCTCTGAAGTTAGAAGCGAATCTCCGGGAACAGCCTCTTAGAAACGGAGCATAACGGTCCTTTAAAAGTTAGGTGGTAATGATGATGATGATGATGATGATGAAATGCCCACTAACGCGGAAAGCAGAAGTCCGACAACTGTAAATGGATCGAATCAGGGCGGACCGGAGGCGACGGGAATGATCGGATCGGAACCCAAAGGCGTCCGGTCCTGACTGGCAAGCGCAGATCTGAATAAACACACTAACCGAATCCGTCGCAGCTCAGCCGTCCAGCCTACTCCAGCGTTACCGTGCTAGTCTGATTCATGCGCTCTGTCTGACTGCCGCCACACCCGTATCTAAAGTCCCCCCCCTAACCGACGAACAACCTCCCTTCAGGGGACCCGCCCTGCCTCCGTCACAACGCCAACCCGGCGGGATTATGGGAACTGTAGTTCGCGACGCATAGTCGCCGGAGTTATTTATAATCGCGGCTAAATGAGGCGTGTTTAAATAATAATGTATCAATAGAACTATTTTATGTATTTTATTTGAATCATGTTGAAAGTGTATTTTTCAGAAATGACATTTTTCATGTAAATATTTTTCGTGTTGTACTATGATGACAAATAACTGTACTCAAATGTTACTGATATGTTACTCATTAAAATGGTCGGCTATATTTTAAAAGATTAAATGGTATCTTAAAAATAGGAACTGCAACTAATGCAAATGGATGCCACAGGAGCTTAAGTACTGAATTGATATTCATTTATTAATTACACTATATCGGTGGAAATTTAGAATACAGGGATTAAAAACTAACACGAACACCTCAAGTACAACAGCGCCACTGTGCGTGAGATACGCAGGACTGCTAGAGAATCCTCTGAAATGGGGTGTGAATGTTCAACCAGTTTTAATGTTATAATAATCCATCCATCCATTTTCCAAACCGCTTATCCTTATTGGGTCGCGGGGGGTCCGGAGCCTATTCCGGAAGCAATGGGCACGAGGCAGGGAACAACCCCGGATGGGGGCCAGCCCATCGCAGGGCACAGTCACACACCATTCACTCACGCATGCACACCTACGGGCAATTTAGCAAGTCCAATTAGCCTCAGCATGTTTTTGGACT
>JAODJX010000129.1:27074346-27090457 GCA_026776945.1 Isichthys henryi | reverse complement strand
GGAGTACCCGGAGGAAACCCCACGACGACATGGGGAGAACATGCAAACTCCGCACACATGTAACCCAGGCGGGGATTACATGGGAACCCGGGAACCCAGGTCCCAGAGGTGTGAGTCGACAGTGCTAACCACTGCACCACCATGCCGACCCTGTTATAATAATATTAGACCTTTATTATAATATGTTAGAAGCGACGTGTATAACTACATTTGTTATGCCCCATTCTTTGTTATGAATATGAGGAGGTGACATACAAAATGTATTTTGAACAATTTAATGCAGCCTATTAGCTTTAACAAAGCGTTTTGCTAAATATTATTACCAAAGGATACGAAACACTAGCATGGAGAATCCATTTCCGGGTGTGTTTTTACAATGTGTTGAGGGGTCGCGTTTGTGGTGGGGTCCATATTAAATATGCTTGAATGTGTACGTATGTTCATAATAAAATATTTGTTGTGCGGTTATGTTCAAATTTATTCTTTTAGCCGATGTTATTGTTCGGAATCTCCTGAACATGACAAAAGCCGTAGACCTACAAAGTTGTTTTCCTGCTGCATGAAGTGATTTATAGGCTTTGGAGAGTTTGTCGTCTATGAAAGACAAATACGTCAATACGAAGGAAAGAAGGAAATAACACTCTAATTATGAAAGTGCAGATCTGTTCAAAAGCATGACAAGTGTCTTGTTTTCATTTTTATTGCAACACCCATTGCAACTTCAGAAATGCATTTAAATTTACTGATAAAAACAAAATCAGACATAAGTTTTGTTTAAAAGCATTTTAAACGATTACATTTGTTTTCGCCAAACTAAAACATCTCTATTTACACTATGAAACTAGATATGCATCAGGAATAAAAAGGGTTTACAAGGGTTTACATTTATGTACAATATATATAGATGCTGTTGTGCAAATCCAAAATTTGTAGAAGTTATTACTTTACTCATTATCATTTCATTAAGTGAATCACATAACCAGAGCTAAAGGTATAGAGGCATTGCCCAGATATGATGGTCAGTCGCAGCTCTCAATGGCAAAATGTCGCCACCTGGTGTTCAGTTTTGGCTTCTGATTTGCCTGCTACACTCAGTGGGAATGGAGCTGCACAGTGCTTCCCATTTGAATGTGTTGCCCGTGGAGTTCCAGCCAATCAGTGAGGTACTGGAAACTAAAGCCACAAAGACATTAAAGGTAGATGCGAACTCATGTGGGCAACAGTAAAACAACAACTGACCACATGGACTGGGGACCTTCCTGTTCAGAAGGTTTGTGCTTCATAACCATTTAGTCTCATAGGGTAGTGAGTATTACAATGACACAAACATACAACGGTACTGCATTCACTCTGGTACAAGAAACTGACAAAGCTCCACAGAGCAGTTTTACACAAACACCAGGCACACAGCAGATACAACCGAAACTCTGTGGATTGTTTTCTGTGTTTAACAAACCACCAAAAACACAGGATTTTAAGGGTAGAAGAGTTTCACAGGGATGTTTCACTACAGAGAACTGTGACATCAGTTTTGCTATAAAGTACAATGTCGACCAGTGCATGAAGGCTCAGAACCGAGTGCAGAAAAACAAACCAGGAAAAGTCAAGAAAACAAGTAAAACACGCAACAAGAGACGGTGTTTCGTTTCAGACTGTTCCTGATTTTTCGGCATTGGAGTTCAATTTTAGGCAGAGGTGGAGATTTCAGGTCCAGAGAGTACAAATCCAGACCAGGATTTTGTTTCAACCAACCAGTTGAGCTCAACTCTGAACCTGAAACCTCCACCTTTGGTTTTAGGGCTTCAGCGTTCATGAGACAAAAGAGGAACCTCAAGTACCGAACAACAGTGTCAAACTTTTCCAGCTCTATGCTCAGGATGATCGCTATACTGAAGCAAAAACCACTTCAAATGTAATAAACGTGTTCTTCACAACACTGATAACTACATTTCTTACAGTAGCCGACCCACTGTTTCCTTTCAGTTCCTCAGATGGTATCCAACACGGGGTGCACTGCAGAGTGTCTGGAGATGTCAAACAGGAACTGAGCATGATGGGAAGTTTTTGAAATTACACAATTACACTTGCATATCCTTATACTGTGTTAACTTCTAATACTATTTTGTTTAACATACATAGATTTCATCTTAAAGGTTACAAAGTTAAGTATTTAATTGGTCAGTTTGTGAATATTGTATGTAATTTACATACAATATGGGACAGCACTGTGGCTGAGTGGGTGACTGTTGCTTCACTCCTTAAGGGTACTAAACTAGCAATAGTGTCAGAATTAGAATCAGGTTCATTGGTTAAGTATGATCACTCACACAGGGAATTTAATAGGGGTCCAGTGTATGACCTTGAACGACAACTTGACATACAGTAGATACATACAGTATACAATACAGTACAATGCACTGATACACTGGCTGTGTGTACTCTGTAATGGACTGGCATCCCATCTGGGATGTGCTACCAAGGATAGACTCCAACCCCCTCCCATGATCCAGTACTGGATAAGCAAGTAGCAGATGGATGAATAGATGGATGGATAGATTTAGTATAGCGATTAATTGTTATGAGCACACAGAGCTTTTTTAAGTGTTCTATCTGATAATCCATATTAAATCTCACTGTAGTGGTGCCACTTATCTCCATTCTAAACTTACATTTTAAATGTAAACCTACTCTGTAGTTCATACAGTGTTATTAAACATAATCATACCACGAGGTTCCATTAGCAGAAAGGGTGTTCTCTGTTTTCTATCACTTTGAGATTGTAAGGTTATGTATTATTTCTCTCCTGTAGAGGAGTGTTGTGACATAACAGCGAGTGACCAGAAAGGACACCAGCACTGCTCAGTAACATCTCGGACTATTGGCTGATGCATAGTGTTTGCACACCTAACAAAGCCCTTCAGCATCTGTCTTAAAAGACTAAAAGCATACAACACAAGGGGAGCAGGATTTATCCGCACTGGTGTTGGGCTGGGTCTCTTTTTCCCGATTAATGCACTGTAGATGCACTGGCATCTTTTATCCTACGTTTGCTTACTGTCTCCAGTGAGGTTCTGGCGTAATTTCAGCTGAATCTTCTAACCCGACACTTCTGTCTCTCACCCCCAGAGCACAGCATTTGTGCTGGTTTTTAGTCCAGCTGATCTCACGTTAACTTTGCTTGGCTGAGATTTTAATTGAATGCATTGTGAAGATTATCACAATGCACAATAATAATGAGTTTTTACACTTCTTTCTCAAAAAGGCTAAATATACCACATGGATGCGATGCCTGCTCGGGAAGCCGTGTCACATTGTGCGTTGGTTTCTCAAAGCCCTGATCACTGAGTTGAGATGTTTTTTATTTGTCATTCCTGCTAACATTGTATCTCTTCATTTGTCTTATGATATTGTGCTGTTTGGTCACTTGTGTAGTTTACCCATTCCTCCATTCTCTACTCACCCTGAATTGTGGAGACCTCGAAAATAAACCCCCAGGTTGCTTTTTCTAAATTATAATCCTGTTCTCTACCTGAGCCAGCTTTCCAATAATAGATTACTGTGAAAATATGATTTTATCATTTCTGTAACTAGCGTAACAGAATACACATATATTTATCCATCGATGGCAGGGTGGTGGGGAACCTGTAGGCAGGGCGTACCATGGATCTGATGTCAGTCCATCGCAGGGCACACATTCACACACTAAGGGCACCAAGTCACCTAAAGGCATGTTTTTGGACTGGGTGGGGGGAGGGGGGAACTGGACCAAGCAGAGCAGTCAATCATGTAGACAGATAGGTTCCATACATACAAAACTTAAATCAGGAATCGAACCCATGGCTATGAAGATATGCTACCTACTGAACCATTGTTTCCATTCTTTATATAGTTATTCTTTATGTATATTTTCTTAAGTTAATATTATTAGTTGAATCTGATCTTTAGCTAATTATTCAAAGGCTACAAACTAGTAATCGTTGAATAAATGAAAAATAATTACTAATTCATTAATTCAAAATCCAATGATATTAAATCAAAGATATAAAACAAAAAACCTATCTAATTGTCATCACTACTCTCATTCCTAACAACAAACTGGATTAACATGACTGGAAAGTTAAACAATCATTTAGCTAATGCGTTGAATTTAAGGTTGTTTCAGTTATCATTTTTGAAGTCAGCTCAATGAAGACACAGGATGAATAAAAACAGTGGAATGCATGGTAAACCTCACTGGCACTCAGACTGATTATTCTAGGGTTAAAAACAAGCTGTGTGAAACATAGGTCCCTTGTGACTAGGGGAGTGTTGTCTCCATACACACACACATAACACAGTTCTGGCCTGCTGTGACTAAAGGTGTTTCAAGTACTGCTGTTGATCACTCAACTTTGTCTGGCCATAATTCTATCAGAACATATGAGTGTCTATGGCCTCCACCTGTATGCATCAGACCTGGGCCATGGTTTTTGGAAGTTTCAGGATTCAGTCTCAGCACTACCATGGGCTGCTGATGTGGGGTGAGAGGTGTGCCCAGAGGCGTCCTGAAGCCTGAACCTTCCACACCACTCCCTTTGCATACCCTGACCCCCTGAACTGCTGGAAGAGATAGTGCATCCTTTATATCACATGATCCAAACGAAAGACACCTACATAAAACAGAAAGTAAAATATGGGAAAATGGTGGAGGAAATCCTAATGTCCACCGTTGGTATTTTTGCTTCCCGTTGTCCAATCAATGATGATGAAGCTTAGACTCATTATCATAAAAATGAAACCCAGTGCAGCAAAGCAAGTGGCCTGAAAGATAAACGGTAAAAAAAAAAACAATAAGAAGAGTCTTACCGCCATGAGGCAAAGTTACAGTAATTAGTATCACAGCAATGAAAGACAGAATTACAACAGTCAGACAGGTTTACAGCAGTGAGGGAGAGCTACAGAAGAGAAAGGGAGAGTTATAACAGTCAGGGTTACAGCAGTGAGGGAGAGCTACAGGAAGAAAGAGAGAGTTTCAGCATTCAGGGTTACAGCAGTGAGGGAGAGAGAGCTACAGGAGAGTAAAGGAGAGTTATGGCAGTCAGAGTTACAGCAGTGAGGGAGAGCTACAGGAAGAAAGAGAGAGTTATAGCAGTCAGGGTTACAGCAGTGAGGGAGAGCTACAGGAAGAAAGAGAGTTACAGCAGTCAGGGTTACAACAGTGAGGGAGAGAGAGCTACTGGAGAGTAAAGGAGAGTTATGGCAGTCAGGGTTACAGCAGTGAGGGAGAGCTACAGGAAGAAAGAGAGAGTTACAGCAGTCAGGGTTGTAGCAGTGAGGTAGAGCTAAAGGAAGAAAGATGGAGTTACAGCAGTCAGAAAGATTTACAGCAGTGAGAGAGACCTATGTACAGGACAGAAGGGGAGAGTCACAGCGGTGAGGGAGAGAGAGCAACAGGAGAGAATGAGAGAGTTACAGCAGCAGTCAGACAGTTTTACAGCAGTGAGGAAGAGAGAGCTACAGGACAGAAAAAAAGATACAGCAGTGACAGACGGTTAAGAGTAGAAAGAGAGCTATAAGAGTGAGAAATTCTTAGAGAAATGAGGTACAGACTGATAAATGAGACTGTTGGAGATGCCAGCTGAGGAATGGGCATAGATACTCACCAAGATTTTTGGGGCAGAACGCATGGGTTCGTCCTCTCTGGGCACAATGCGGATGTAGAAGATAGCAGGGAAGATGAAGATGAGGCAGGGCGCTGATGTAGCACCTGCAATGGGAGATGGCAGACTGTAGGGTGACAAGTGCAAACACACATACACACACAGCAGAATACATCAATATTACTGCTCTGTGAAATGAAAAATTAAAGACTCAAAAAGCACTGTTATATATGGACCAATGGGTGTATTTAAATGTTTATTCCTTACTCCTGAAGTGAGCTTTTCTTTTATAAAAAAAAAAAAAAAGTACTGTAGACTTTTCACTGGGGATTTTCTTCACATGACATCAAAGCTCACCGATGATGCCAAAGATTCCCAGGATGTTGGGAGCGAAGATGACCAGCATGTTGATGAGCACAAGGAGAATGACGGCAATGGCGATGTGGCGAAGCCAGTTAAACGTCTTATTCGGGAAGAGCATCTGTTGGACTGCCCGGCGTACCTGCAGAAGAAGCGGGTGACATTCTGGCTGCCAGCACCTGAGCACCTGAAGGAGCTTCCGTGCCTAATATCACACTGGAGCCTGTGTTTGGGGGGGTGGGCGCAACATTTCACTGTATCCAAAAGTATGTGGGCTAAATCTGATGGCATGGCCAGTAACACAGTGAATATGACCACAAGATAAAAAAAAAACTGATTTCCTCTGGCATTCCATCTGTCTACCTACATGGCTAGAGTTACATTTATTATTACAATTACTATCTTGCTTATTATGTTTGCAGACTGGAAGACCTCTTAACGATGTTACTTTTCACATTAGCTTTGATGTAACAGTAATCTTGTTTCGTTTGCTTTTTTACGAGACTGGAAATGCAAATAAAAAACCATTTGTTATGCTGTATAGGAATAACAGCAGTCTAAACTAATTTTGTTTTTCATTGTTATTTTAATGTGTGCCCTACATACATACATTAAGTAGTTACCCTGAAAAAATGGGGTTGGAATCCCTAGGGAGAAAGGAACTCTGTCGGTGAATAAATAAATGTGTAAATAAATGGACCAGGGAGGCGGTGGGGGGAGGGGGAGGGGGTGGAAACTCACGGGAAATAGCACGATGGGCACCGTGAGGGTCACAGCTGTCAGCACGGCCAGGCGCACACACAGGATGAGCGTGTCGTACGGGTCGATGCGGCTGTAGGTGTGCAACAGCTCTGCCTCTACGTTATCTGCAGGGGAAACACGTGGCAGATTACATCACGTCATCACCACAGGGTCCCCAGACACTGCCACATTAGGCCATACACTTTACCTACCAACAGGGGGAGCAGCTACTCAAAACTTTCTTTTCCTCTCACAATGATTTCAGTCATTTTGAGAAGAAATTTCAAAGAGATTGACCCAAATAAGGGAGTTAACCAAAGGAACCACCAATGAGATCTCTACATCTGAAATACATTAGGAAATAGCCATAAATATTTATGAACTCAAAAAGCAGACTCGGGTCCAAGCCTGAAGACCACAAGGAACAATTCAATTAAATTTTTTTTATATAGTGCCTTTCACAACAGAGTTGCCCCAAGGCGCCTTAAATGGGTGTATTGTGATACATTATAATATCATTAAGACAGAATAACAGAAAAACAGGGAAAAGGAAAGATAAAGATATGAAAAAAGAGAACCAGATGACAACAGAGGAGAAGAACCAAAATCTCCCAAGGGGGGAAAAAAAACCTCTGGGGGTCCAAGGTCAACTCCTGCCCAACCCCCCCTGGGCATGCTCACATTATTGAGACAAGCAAGAGAATATGAGAAACAAGCATAAACCCAGACACCCCTATGCTCCATCTGTCAGGCTGGGAGCATTCGTCACACATGCGTCTGTCTTGTGGCTCTGCTTGAGCACCAGCACGCACAGCAGACATGAAAGACTCCCAGGAGAAAGTGAGGGTGACACATGCGGAGCTCGGCGGCCAGAGGGACAGGCGGGGGGTCAAAGCTCACCATAGAACGTCAGGTATCCAAAGAGAGCGGCCAGAAAGTACATGAAGTACATGATAGCGATGGAGATGTTGGCTACATGCTGCATTCTTTGCTTGGAGGGGCTGTAAACAGAGAACAATGCTCTGGAAAACCTCAAGATAAAGCTCACACACACATCAAACACTCATACACAGACACGGTGTATTTTCTGTCCAATTCTTAAAATACTGCCATTGTGGTGGGCTGCATTGCATCTAAACTGAACCTGACAGATGTTGGGTCAAAGAAGAACCACTGCTGCCTTGGGTCAAACTCACATCCTGTACACACATTCCAGACAGAGGGGTAAGAAGCAAAATGATTATGAAAGCAAGCTAAATTGCCAGCTGGACACTGTGCTTATGCAAAATGCTTCGACGGGGGGAAGTGATCCTTTGTCCAGGGAAGGCAGCAGAAAGGCATGCTGGGAAGGGAGAAGGACTTACTTGCGCAGTTCGGTGTAGATTGGCAGCACCTCTGGATGGCACACAAAGGCAAAGGCGAGAATAGGGATGGTATAAGCTGTCTGAAATACAAAACAGCACCTCGTCACTATGGCTGCGGTGCCACCAGTCTCAGACCTTTTACGCAAAGATACGTTTTACTGCCTTTACAGAAAGAGCACTGCAGCTATAATCAGTACCTGTATGCTGCTCCAAAATTCTGCCAAATTCCACATTCTCTGCTGTACCTTCTTGTGGCACAGACTTGTCAGGGTTCAGGCAATAGATCTTCTCATAAAGATGTGATGTCTAACATTCATCTAAACATGTCACTGAAGGGTGAATGAATATATGAGCACTTTCTATGCATCTATTTCACCCCTGTGCTGTGTGCCTTCAAGGCATTCAGCCAGCTCTCTCCTATCCAGACATGTTAATGAAGTTTATAAACAGTGGTGTGGAGAGTGAGTAAGACTGGTATGGCAATGGAGAAATTATCTGTGAATTAACATGCTAACACCGTTGCATCAGGCTGTATAAATCCGTGTTTCCCTACCTGGTCCTCGGCGACCCCCAGACAGTCCAAATTTTTGCTCCCTCCCAGCTCTCCGTAGGGAGCAAAAATGTGGACTGTCTGGGAGTTCACAAGGACTGGGTTGGGAAACACTGGTATAAATAGCAGTATTTCTACCGAAGCAAACTGCAGTTTAGTGGCGTCTGCATTGGCCTCAGCTGAACTTACATATAACACCGAACATATAACACCGAACATAAGCCCAGTCCCAATGCACTAAAGATCTGCAGAGTGAGAGCAGAGCTCTGCATATGTGTGTAAACTTGTCTGCACTTGTCATAGAGCTTCCGTGGGCATCACCTGAGTGTTGAGGTTGAACATGCGTGGGCTGCAAAGGCTGGCAGACCCCTGGCCACGGTCACCATGGTAACTGATGGCAGGCTCCATGGAAGCGCTGGTGTTGAGGATTATCGTGCTGTTGGAGGAGAAGTCTCTGAAGGGACAGGAAACCTGGAACTTTTTGTAGATGACCTGTGGGCAGAGGGATCAGTTCATGGAGACCATTGGTTCACTAGCTAAGACACTCTTGAGAGCACAATATGCATGGATTATCACGCAAACAAAAGTCATTCCTACATAAAAAACTGAATAATTCAGTGGGAGAAATGTTCCCACATAAATGATATGGTAACACTTTCTATGAATGCTAAGTCTATAAAGATCAATGAACACATTCGTAACACATTACAAAGCATTCATAAAGCATTATAAACATGACTGCAAATATTTATAAAAAGGCATAACACGTTATATCCATGTTTATTACAGTATGCATTATGAATGCTTTATGAAGCTTTCATCTACAATGCACTATAGATTCCTTCATAATGCAGTACAAAGCATCCTTAATTCTTACACCGACCATTAAAATGCATTATCTATAGTGCATTATAAATAAGAGCTTCATTGTAGCTAATGAAGTATTATAATCAACTATAATGCCTTGACTGTCAATAGAAAATACTGTAATACTTTATTAATTCTTATACTGTCCATTATAATGCATCATGAAGGTATCTATAATGCATTATAGACGACAGCTTCAAGTAAAGTGTTACCATTTTTTAAATTGGAAATCGTTTTCTTCCTGTTCTTATGGCAAACACATTCTTTGCATGTATGCATGGGAGGGGCTATCCTGCATGGGAGGGGCTATCCTGCATGGGAGGGGCTATCCTGCATCCCTTTGGAAGTGAATTTTCCCAACCATTCACTGTGAAGCTGGCTTTAGACATACAGAAACCAGGGCAGTGAATGTACCGCAATGAGGAAGAAGACCATACAGCTGAGAGAGAATCCACTGGTGTAGCCAAGGTACCCTAAAGAGGGAGGAGGCCCAGTCAATAACGCACAGAGACAGACAGACACAGGCAAAAACACACAGTGTTGTGCCTACAATCACTCTCTGACTCTTAGCATTTTTCTCTAACATATATGAAATTCACCACATCTCCTGGATGTGGAAAGATATGTTCATCCATGCCGCATGCCACAGATTCCTGGGCTAAGCAGTTACGGAAATAGCTCCTGGAAGACCGTCCGCCAACACCAGCCCCATCATCTCTGAAGGTCTCATCCATTATGTAAAGACATGATAGCTGTTGTTCCATGGACTATGGTGAGATCCAGGAAGGGAGGAATGTTTTGGGGGGTGCAAGAGTGGTTATATCAGTCATTATAATCAGTCATTAAGGCAATAAAGTAAATTTTAACTTTACAAGATAGACACACTCCACTGTTTTGGACAGCAGGGTTGCTGGTTTATTCGTTTTTAGTTATGGAGCAGAATGTCTATTGTTTTGTATGTTTGTTTGGCTTCCCTGCTCACTGCCAATGATAAAATTCCTCCTTCTATCCTCAAGGTCCAGTCTGTTTCACATCTCTTTGAGACCCTAAACAATGAATTTTTAACATGGGGTTCGCACTGCTCATGGAAACAGGTAACGCAGACAGGCCCCCAGTTATTCCAAGCTGCGTAAGGAGACCAATGCTCCAGGCGTAGAGGCTTGGCTGCAGAACCAGCGGTAGCTTGACTGCTGATGGAGGTCATGTAGGGGAGATTAAACGCTGATGGGGAGCATGCCGTTTCCATAGGAGCACCAATGGTGGTAAACGTGGTCTCCTTGCCTCTCCTACAGGCCGCGTCTTGCACTTTCTGCCTCCGTTCGTGTCACACAGCCGTGCTACGTAGAGGCCATTAGCGAACACTAATGTCACCATCAGTCATCAGTGTTTGCTCTGGATACACTGCAAACGTGCACGTCGGGGTTAAAAAATGGTTGTTTCCCTTGTGCTAAATATTCCTGATCTAAACTAAGGGAAGGACTACTCTTGGAGATATCGAACTTAATGGGAATCGTTGCTTTCCTAGGTCTACAGTATGCAGCTTCGGCAGCGAAAAAATATCCTCAGAGGCCTCAGTTTCTGCTTCCCCAATTCTCTAGCTACATTAAATTATACGGAGGCCCAGACCTCTTTGTGAACCAGCATTCAATTTTGCTGGACAATCTGTTTACCACTGATAGCAGAACAAACAGGCTGATGTGAAACTGAGTCCATCACACTGTGGTCAAAAACTACAGGGAATCTGTTTATGGAGAGTCTCTTCAACTCCGTCCACCCTGTACTTACCCTTCTCTGTGATCAAATGAGAGAGTCATAATCTCATCTATCCACCCCCTGCCAGAATGCCCTGGTTATGATTTCACTTGGGTCACCCAGTTCTTACCCGTTCTGACCTGACACATTCAGCACACATTTGAATCAAGGATACAGACGACAGAGAAATTCCTGTACATCAACCAGGCATAGCTGCTGACCAAAATACATTTACACACACGAGGGTAGCGGCTCATGGGAGTTTTACTTACACAAAAAACGTTCTCAAGGCAGAAGATAAAACGATTACCAATAACCAATCAGATTGTAGAGGAGGTGGTCCAAGCAACTAGAGGAGGCAGGACCAGCCAATCACATGTCTTGGTCCTGCCTACTCTAATTGCTTGGACTCATCTCCTCTACATTTTTCCTTCTGCTCTCAGAAGATTTTTGTGTAAGTAAAACTCCGACGAGGTAGGACAGCAACAAGGAGAAGGTGACAGATGAGAAATTTAGTTGCATTCAAAGGAATGAAAGGATTAGTCTAGCATTTTTGCTCAATATGGCAGACAAACAAACAGAGGGGAGTAATATCTGCTTAAAAAACACTAAAATTAAACAGCAACAACAGTGATTGTTAAAAGCAACTTGATATACTCTTACATAAGGACAGTAAAGCGGAATTAAGGAGCCTCGGGATATGGGTGAGCTTCCAGTGCAAGAGAACTACGTCAGAGACAGACTCACCAAGCTGCTTCATCAGGGCCAACGGCAGCACCACGCTGACAGACAGGATGACCACCAGGTAGTTTCCATTCAGGTACCATTCACTACATGGGATAGAGACAGAGAAGCAGGAGCTTAGCTGCATCATACTGCCTGCCCAGGCATCCTCCTCCGGGAGGCAGTCAGTGTGAAACACATACAGGGTCACCTTGCCCAAGATTAACACGCGTCTGTCAGACAATCAGAAAAAAGGGTACAACCCTGCTACAGTTTTGTTCCCCAAGGTACAAACATGTTCCTCAGAGTTTCTCTACCTTAAATTACACTAAAAGGCACATTTTCCTCAGCTAGGGTACATTTGGCAGACCCTTGAGGGTACAGCCCCAGTGACAAGTACCTGTACTCTCAAAGGTACAAATTGTTACTATTTTCTGACAGTGTACCTGCAGACAGTGGAAAACAGCAGCAGTCCAAGAGGTTTCTGGATGACCGCTGGTTCAATCCACGCACACAACATTAATTGAACACAGCTTATAATAAGGGGGCGTGTCAGAAGTCACATGATCATGCTGTAATACTCAGGAAGCACAGATATTGTTGGCACACATCTGCCCCCTAGAGGGCATGGCATATAACACACTTCTAGTGTCTTCTATAGCTGGTGATTATTTATATGACTAACTGTTATGTGAACATGTCATGAAAAAAGGCTAATGGACTTGAGTACTCATAAGAGGAATTCACTAAGTATAGGAAATCCAACTGAATCACACTGAATACTCTGGAGACGGGAAATAAACTAAAACATTGTTTGATCCCAACCTAACAAGTCACAACCGTTATATATCACAAAAGTCTTTTGTTCATTTTGCTTATACATTTTAATGGGTAGTTCAGTATGATCCATCTGTTTTTCAACTTGCTCATCCAGTGCAGGGTTAGAGTGGGCCTACAACCCATCGTAGAAAGCACAGAGTTATGGGAATGACATCATACACATCATGTTATTATACACTTGCAAAACATAGTATGCTGACTGAACACATATCCATCTTCTATACCTGCTTGTCCTATGCAGACTCATGGGGGTCCAGAGCCTACCCTGGAAGCAAGGCAGGGAATAACCCAGTACAGGGCGCCAATCCATCACCAGACACACACCATAACTCCAAATCACCTCAGCATGTTTTTTCAGATGTGGGAGAAACCAGAGTACCGAGACCCAAATCCCACAACGACATGCAATCTCCACACACATGGAGCCATGCCGAAGATTTAAACCTATAACCATTGTACTACCACGCCATCCCAGACAGAATGTCTTTACGGGAAATTTAAAATTACAATAGTAATTTCTCTGTAGGATTTATACCAGAAAATGTTCAGTCAATTAATTTAGTCTTGCACCATAATCATATTCTTGAACATCCTTTGCCTGAAGGCACATGGGTAATTCTGAGGTTCAGCATTTCACTGTGAAAGTAATTCTGCAATATGCTAGGTGCCCCTTACATTTTCAATAGTCCTTATGACACTAATGATGTTTTTTGCAGAATAGATTAAACGTTGGCAAGGCCATGAGGAAAACATGAGAGAGGTATCCGCCCAGGACAGCCAGTCTGCTTCCAGTCACAGCAGTAGCTCACCAGCACCACCGCAATCCAGCAGTGTGGTTCTGAGAGCCCATAGAGCTACTGGAACAGACAGAAGATGCCATCTGCATCTCATCTTGGAATATCTGCTCCATCCCAATCAAAGTCAATCACTCCTACTATGCACCTACTCTTTCAAGCTTCCAGCCTTTTGTGTTTCTATACTGGGGTATAATGGTCCCTCTGGGTATAATATGGTGTTTTCACGGGGTACCTCTCAGTGGGATCTGTTAGACAGTCCACACCCATCTGCCCTGAGGACAGACTTGGTCTGCTTCTCTGACATCATGGAGGGAATTAATTTCAGCGCTGCAATGAAGCTACATTCTTTGGTTAAGTTTCTTCAACATCCATTTTATCAGTAGTGAACTGGGGATGTCTACAGGGAGAGGAGGGGTGTCTGTCTCATTAATCTCGCTGGAAAGACGATAATTAACAAAGATCACACCTCACACAGCACAAGGGCCAGGCATGGGCTCATAATCAAGGTGTCCTGCACTTAATGATCACACTGCAGTGAACGTTTAGATCTGAGCTTATATCAAAATTTATAAACAGGAAAGGACATTAGTAGATATGGGTTTTACAGTTAAACTGTATTCCACACAAGGACAGTACACTAACAATGGCAGAGTGCTGGCATTAATAGCAAAGCACTGTTAGACAGGGACACTGTAGGGCAGAGTACTGACAAGGGTGGTATGATTTGAATCTTGTCAGTAAACATCTGTTAATAAATGAATGACTCACCTTGTTGGCGTATCCACCCCCAAAAAAGCCTGGATGACCAGAGGAAACTCGTACTTTACGATGTAGAGGTAACTAGACATGGCTGTATGACGAGACAGATGGCAAGAGACTGTTAAAGAACAAAACCATCGTAAAATGCAGAAATTCATCCTGTATTTCAGACAAGCAGCCACTTAATGGGCCATCATAAGGGTAAAAGCTGCATTGTGTCAGCGAAGTGTTGATCTGGTAGAAAAATACAGCGACACACTAATTAAGCAGCTCGGAAGTGAAAGTGACAGAGTTAGACTCAGCAAAGGCATTTATTATCTATTAAAGCATTGCTTGTGTTTGTTTATTGTTCCAGAACCTAATTTCTGTTTGTTTTGCTTGCAAGGGTTAGCGGGGAGAATGTAGCAGACCATCCATGACAGAACAAAAAATGGGACTGCAACATAGAGAGACTGGGATGATGAATGGGACAGGAAATGGACGAAAAGGATCAGGACAGGCACTGGAATAAGAATTGGAACAGAGACTGAGAGCGAGAGAGACATGACGACAGGGACTAAAACCAGGGTTGACTGAGACTGTGCTGGAATATATAATGGAATAAAAATATGAGGACTGAGTTTGGGAAAAAGAAGTTAGATCCAGGACAGAACAAAGTGAGATTTGGATTGAGATTGGGTGCAGGACAAAGACTGAAACTAGTCAAATATAGGTACAAGGACAAGGACTGTGACTGTTAAAATGACAGGGACAGAAACAATGTTAGCAGTAGCTATAGGCCTAGAACAAGCAGAGATGGAGCAGCACGGGGTCAGCATGCCAAGACGACTGGTGGGGGGTGGCTCCGAGGCCTGTCACCACACCATTACGCACATTCACAGACACACGGGCAGAGAGAAAGGGGTCCATCAAAGACACAGTAATGAAGACAAGTGGGAACAATGTGTCTGGAGTACAAAGGCAAACACTGCTTATGGTATCAGGACATAATGGAGGAAATTGCACCATTATTAAGACGTGTGCTAGGACCCAGATGTACCTGATATGTGAGAGGCCCTCCACTTACCTCCGATGTTCTGCAAGGTGATGGCAATCCCAGCAGCCATCTTCCCCGGGGTGCCAAACGCTCTGAATCCCAGCTGCTCATAGGCTCGGATCCCTAGAGCACAAACCACAGCACTGCTTTGTACTGGCCTGCACATTTGCACCACTCACACAGTCATTGTTATAGTTTTTCTTTTACTGTTTTTTTTTTTTTGTATTTTATATTTTTATATTTAGTGTATTTTATTACACTCCGTATAATTTAGATATATTACACCTAGTATAATATGTAATTTATTCCCTATTAATACAGCACAGTCAGTGAATTTGCCAGATCAAGCATTTCACCATATGTTGCATGTGACAAATAAAACTTTGTACTGTGAACTTTGCTGCTGCTCACGGCTGCATTTATACGGCCTGGGATTGAGCTAACTTGGTGGAAAATCTTTTGTTACTATTACAGGCGCTTGTTTCTGTGTTCTGGGGCTAAATCCTTCCCTAACCACACCTTCCGAACGGAACCATATCCGTACTGCTGAGAGTTTCTTCAGTCAGTGTCCTGCTGTGTTATCTTGGAAATAAACCAAAAAACATCCATCCATCCATCCATTTTCCAAACCGCTTATCCTTACTGGGTCTCGGGGGGTCCGGAGCCTATCCCGGAAGCAATGG
>JAODJX010000129.1:27053013-27070191 GCA_026776945.1 Isichthys henryi | reverse complement strand
CAGGATGGGGGGCCAGCCCATCGCAGGGCACACTCACACACCATTCACTCACACATGCACACCTACGGGCAATTTACCAACGCCAATTAGCCTCGGCATGTTTTTGGACTGTGAGGGGAAACCGGAGTACCTGGAGGAAACCCCAAGATGACATGGGGAGAACATGCAAACTCCGCACATATGTGACCCAGGCGGGGACTCGAACCCGGGACCCAGAGGTGTGAAGCAACAGTGCTAACCACTGCACCAGCATGCCGGCCCGACTACAAACATAAAAATGCTATTTACTGATAATTTGATATTGTTATACAGCTGATGATCAAAGCTAAAGATAAATAGCAATTACTGAACTTGCATCTATTAATACATACACCTATAAGGGATGAACAAGATAATGGAGATTCTTGAAGGAAGTAGATGAAAGATACAGATTTCTACACTCCAGAACTTCCTATGAAACTTCATATAAGGTGATTAACTTTATTCTGGGGTTCATGAAATTACTCACGGTAGTTTTACGTACACAAAAATATTCTGAGGGCAAAATGAAAACTGATTGCTTCAGAGAGATAACCAATCAGATTGTAGGGGAGGTGGGTCCAAGAAACTGGAGGAGGTGGGACCAACCAATCAGATGTCTTGGTTCCGCCTCCTCTAGTTGCTTGGACCCACCTCCTCTCCAGTCTGATTGGTTATCTCTTTGAACCAATCAGTTTTCATTCTGCCCTCAGAATATGTTTGTGTAAGTAAAATTCCCATAAATCATGAAACCATTAATCAATTTGTTTAGCAGTGTCTTCAGGGAAATCATCTTGCAATATGAGAATATCATGAGGGAACTGCTTGCGTCATAGGATGGATCTGTTTCTGTAAAATGGCCTCATATTCCTTGACTGTGATATGATCTTTCGGGGCATTCTCAGATCAACAGATATTGTGGGTTGGCATCCTTGAGCTGTATTCAAACCAAACCTGTTCAATTGTAGCAAAAACTGAGAATGATGACTCATTTAGGCTTTGAGCTGCTTAAACTTGGTTATGCATTTTAATTAATTGGCTTTGGATACAGGCATTTCCTGAACTAATGCCCTGCCATAAATTCCAAGTTTTTGAAGATCACAACATAGCTTTTGTTAAGGCTGGGTCACAGATGCGCCGTTTCTGATCGGGGGTCATCCTTGAGGTTGCTCTTGTGGTGTTTAGCAGCTCTTCACAATCTATTCCCCTATGTGTTTGTGCTTAGCAGAAAACTCTGGTCCATGGAGGAATATGTGTGATATTGGGTTAGCTCAGCCAGCCCACACGGGTTATTTTGGAAGCGCAAATATTCAATAAAACCAGTGCTGTAAATATGGATGAACAAGGCTATAAGAAGGTTTACTGGTGAAAGTTCTCCTTTTGAAAGTAAAAATAAACCTTGATCTTGTAAAGCACTTAGAATGTATTGGCTATCAGTTTAGTTAGATTTTAAGTGGTTGGCCCCTAATTTTTCCATTAGCCCTGTTGTTTTTATTGCAACAATTTACATAAATGAATGTGTCATGTTATAGCTGAAATTACTACCAATGCACTACTAATTGTCATTCGGTCTAATATGACTCATCTTTGTACTTCAGAGGTCTGCGACCCAACTGAAGGCCAATGGGTTCTGACAAACTATCAGGTTGTGGACCAGGTTCAGGTCATGTTCATCTTTGGGCTTGAGTCGGGTTAAGGTTAGCCTTTTATGTGCAATTTAATCCTTAACTTATTTGTGCTTTCCATAGCACCCCTAAGCATCCGAGTAGAAATGGAAGAAAATAAGGCAAAATCTCGCAAATGCCTCCATATACATGTCTGACTTATATTTACACAAATTCAGGTTTGGGTCTGGTTTGTTTTTTTTTTATTTGCAGTACTTTTTCAGCCTGGGTCGGGTTCAGTCTCAGGGTCTTGGGTTCAGGTTGGCCTTGGCCTTTAATTTCAGGCTTATGGACTGTACTGTACTTGCATTTGTAACTTTGATGTAGTTAAAGTCCTTTTTTCTGTGGTGTTTCCATTATTTTGTCCACTCCCCCACATTTAATAAACACATACAAAGCACATATATAACATA
The DNA here is from genome assembly GCA_026776945.1 of Isichthys henryi. Lineage (NCBI taxonomy): Eukaryota > Metazoa > Chordata > Actinopteri > Osteoglossiformes > Mormyridae > Isichthys > Isichthys henryi. The sequence continues at coordinate 27,068,096 of JAODJX010000129.1, read as the reverse complement.
CATACTATAACAAATAAATGCATGTCTAGGATTCAGTCACACGACTCACAGGAAGAGGACAATCCCAGTGTTGGCCATGGCGTACGCCAATCCCAGAATGCCACTGCCCATGATGGCATTCCCCAGGTTGAAAACTGACATTCCGAAAGAAGTCTTCCCTTCAAACTGACAAAAAACACAAATAAGTGAAGGGGGCGATTCTGATTTAATTCATGAATGCGTGGAAAGGGCTTCCAGACCACAATGGGACTCACATCAGTGAAGTTAGTTGTTTTCATGTTGTCCATGTCAGGCAAGAAATCTTGGCTTTCTGCCACATTCCCCTCCGCAGTCTGGAGCCTGTGGGGACTTACATTGAACACCAACATTAAGCTATATGCTTAAAGCGCCTTAAAAAGCTTTAATTAAAATGCTTAAAATGCTTTAGCATCCATGACAAGTGCCTCATTAGAACACACTGTGTGTGTGTGTGTGTGTGTGTGTGTGTGTGTGTGTGTGTGTGTGAATTATGCACATATTACATTGCAGGGACCAAATGTTCCCCACAATGTAATAAAACCCTGTTGTTTTCACGACAATTTTTCAGGTCCTTTTTCAGTATTTTGTTGGTTACTTATGGTTAAGGTTAGGGCTGGTTAGGGTCTAAGGTTGTCATGTTGGGGTTAGGGTTTTCCCCCATAGAAATGAATGGAGAGTCCCCACAAAGGTAAAATTACAAACCTTTGGGTGTGTGTGGGTGTGTGGTAGGGGGAAACCTGGCAAGATCTGCACATACCTGGAATTTTGGGGGCTCTTTCTACACAGTGCAAAGTGTCACCGCAATGAAGCAGAAAGGCAACAAAGAGCATACTTAGAGATGCAGGTGCAGCACACACACCAAAGGGTTACCCAAATAAAGTCACATTCCTGCACCACTATCACAGTAGGAGTTTCATCTTTACAGATAATCAATCACCATGTATTCACTCAGTGATTGAACAAGCTGAGAAGAATAAACAAGTGAGCACTAACCACTACGGTAGTCAATGCTACTCATTTTCATGGCACTAAGACATCATAGCTTATTTACATGACATGGATTAGTTCACCTACTGGTAGAGTATATGAAGAGGATCAGGCATCTTACTGATGCAATGGTCGGTCAGGGTTAGTTCTCTTACTAGCAGAAAACATGAGGAAGGTTAGTCCTCTTGATGATAGTTAATCTTCATACTGGTACGGTACACGAGCAGAGTTAGTCCACTTACTGATCTTTGTCCTCTGGCAGCGTCTTCCCCGGCCCCTTTGCCTCCTCCCCAAGGTCGTGACCCTTCCCATTGGGAATGATGTTCATCTCTGACTGGGCAGCAGGCTCCATGCTCTAGGTGCAGATTATCCCGGATCCTGTGGACGCTTTCAGCAAAGCTTCTGTACTCCTTCCCTCAGGGATCTGGGGAGACACAAGGAAGTCTGAAACATCTCTGCTCCAAGGAAAGGAGACAGGTTTACTGGGGCACTTGGAGTATGTGTGAGTGGAAGTCAGGTTTAAACAGACCGTGAGTGTTTGTTGTAACTATATGTTTGTGTATGTATGAATTTGGGCAAGTGTGTAAACATGCATGTGTGATGTCGGAGTATGTCTGTAAATATGTGTGTATGTGTGCAGGTACCAACCTTGGGACCCATTACTCACTACCCCAAAAACATAACCTCCATTGACAGTGCCATTAATATATTTCTACTCGATTTCAATTTGTATGTATATTATTCATTATAATTGTTATTTGTTCTTCCATAATTAATCTCCCATTGACTTGGTCGATTTGAGTACTTATGCTTACACCTGGCAAAGTGTGTCAGCTTAGCCATTTCAAAACCTCTGCTAAAATAACTCTATTATTTCTAGCAACCATACAATACACCCATGTATTTTTTGACCTGAGCACTAGCCCACCTCATATATCTATTCAGTATCTCGTTCACTTTTTTAACTAATTACGTTAATTAATTAAGTGAGCTGGTGGTGAAATTTAATAAATACATAGAATGGTTCGGGTGCCACTGAGGAGAGGTTTGGGAACTGAAGTGGTGTTCATCTAGCTATCCAAGTAGATATCAGTAACTTTTTGGAGAACAGAAGACAGTTTTACTAGTTTTTATTGTGTTACTCGTAATTTTCATATGTTCTTATGTTAAATTATATTTTTTTTCTTCTAAGAAAATGTGCACTTACTACCCAGATAAGTAGCTTTAAACATTTTTTTTGAGTGCCTAAGACTTTTGCACAGTACTGTACTTTTGGAATCTACCTCATGCAAGGCCTTGGAAAATATCTAAGGATTTCTGTATGTCACTCTTAACTGCACACGACTTCATAAGAAGTGCTGAGGGACCATACTGGGTCAGAAGTCAGTCCCTAGAAGGCACAAGGCATCCTAAAGCCAACCCAAGCAGAGCAGACTGTGAACTACACAACATCCCTTCCATAAATCCTCTTTCACTCTCATGATGAACACAAGACTTGCCAAAGTTGACTAAACGGTGGTAAAAATACAACCTTGTGCTAATCGGTTTTAAGGGGAAACTGAATGCGCTTTTAGAGCACTCTATGGGAAATGAATCTGAATTCTAAACTCCTTTCAGGAATGGGAAGGAAATGTTGACAAGAAAAGAGAAAATCTAACACTTCCTTAAAGAAAACACCAGCTATTGCCTGCACTGGTGGTGGGGGGGGACAGTACAGAAAGCCATAGCCCGTCTGCAAACAATGGGCGTCTCCAAGGCGTCTAATGCAGCGCTGAATGGCTCAATTCCCCGTGTCACTGGCAGGTATTTTCTGCCCAGTCTACAAATGAGTGCAAAGGGTGCCGACGTGGGTCTGAATTTCCTCCCTCCCCAACGTCCTTATCAAATCCTGGCTTCAGCCGCCGCTCTCCCAGTGCCCCCACAACTCCATCTCAGGTTCAGCTCCAAGTGTCCCTAAGCAGACAAGGAGGCTGGTGTGCGAGTAGAGAAAGCAGCGTTGACATACAGCTTCCAGGTTCCTGTTGACGGGATCGGCCTGCTCCGTTTTGAAAGAGCGCTCTTAATTTCACATTAGCTATGCAGCAAAAGACTGGACTGAGTATTCTGTAAACGGGGGGGGGGGGGGAGAATGCGGACACTGAACCAGAGGGGCCCAGTTGAGAAGATGAAAAGCAGCAGAACCAGATCTGACCAGCTTAGAACCAGTTCTGGCCCTTGCCGGAGAGCCTTTGTCTGTCTGTTTTTTGATTTCTGATTTTTTTTTTAATTAGGAAGGGTTTAACATAACAGCGGTCTTCATCCTTACAGTGCTCCAAGCTCTTTCCTGGCACACTGTCAACACTGTCACACCCCCCGTTTAGCTCCGGGGTCCCTTGTGGCATCTACGTCTCCCTGCCTTTGGAAAAATGAAACACTGCTCAGTCTGAGAGCTGAATATCTGATGGCTGCATCAGATCCGTCCGGACCACCGTCCCACATTACCGGTTCCATCAACCACGTTATGCGCCTAACTACGCAGCCGGGGTCTTCTGTTTCCCCAGCTAAAGCCGGGCAACGTGGCCGGGCAGCAAAGCACATTGCACAAAGCGGCGTGTTATGCGGTTTCCTGGGAACAGCCCGTAGAACAGTGGGCCTATTGTGCCAGCATCATTACACCCCAGGACCCTTTGGCTGCAGCTCGCCAGGGCACTTGAGGGCTGAAAAGGTGATTCAGTGGCCCCCGGTTGAAAAAACAGCAACCTTAAATTCAGCAGATGCCAGTGCCTGGGCTCATGCAACACAAGTCCCACCCCCCCCAACCAACCAAACACCCCACCAATCACAGACAGGACAGTCAGCACGAGCAGTGGAGAATAAACGTGAGAAGCTGGAAGCCCCACTGAGAGGCCATCTCTCTGTGGGGGGGCCTGGCAGGGTGTGGAGTGCAGGCCACCTCGGAGGACAGAGTATTGCCTTGGCGATTCCTAACATCAACATAGCTCAAAGTTGCTAAAGCAACACACACATCCCCTATGCAGACAGACGTCAACACATCAGTGCAGGCATCAAAATATCAGCTGGGCTAAACTGAATATACCAGAATGTCCATATAGAACAGACAAGAAGGTACGTGGCTAGTTCCTAAAAAAGATTGTCCCCCAAGGACCACCTGCTAAAATGGAGAAAATACAGAAAGATCATGTCATGTGATTACCCATAATGCCCCAGACAACCAGGAACTGTGACGACATGAAGGTTTTGATACTTAGACCATACATTCTCTCCTACATCCAGTCCAGTATGTAGCCGGCTCAAGTCAAGTTGTCTTGACTTGGGACAAACAAGCAGATTTAATTCTTTTTTCCATCAAAGGATTTTGTTGTTAAAGCTTTCTGACATGTTAGACGTAAGCTAGAGGCTGGATTGCCACATCGACCCACTGGAAATGCTATGGATGGGCCGCCTTAATCTTGCACCATGTTCTTAATGAAGAGCTGCTTATCTTACCAGAGTCACTGCATAAATAAGTATTTTAACTGCCATTAATGTGTCCTGTTACTGCAAACGGAACTTGCCAGATTGCCCGCCACGGGACTTAGTGGCAGCGCGTTAGGTTCAGGCCAGATCTGCGCAAGCTGCTGACGTTATTGGACGTATACTGTAACACTGAACTCTCTGCTCTCCAAGCACATGACCGGGACGCCATACTCCTGGGCTATGAAGTGCCCAGGATACTCTATATCCTTTCAACATTAACGGATTTTCGATGTACAGCCAGATATCTGGTGCGTCCCAAAGGCTTCCCTCCATTACTGCTCCTGATCATTCATAGTGGAGTATGACTGGCCCGAGATGCTCAGGCTGATGTCTCTGAAGAGGAATGCAAAGATTAAACCCCCCAGGTGGGGAGGGGGGAGGTATAGAGAAAGCTCTCCTGCCTAAGTTGATGATTTTAGAGAAACATCGCCTTTAATGCTCTGAATCCTACCAACAGTTCCTCCCTCTATCTGAAAGTACGAGATTCTCGGACAACAGACAGAATGTTCCGGTAGAGGTGAGATCGTGGGCAGCAGGGACCTTGAGAACTATAACAGTTGATTCCGTCACTACAGGGGGGTGATGTCACATGTTCTCCAAACTGACGCAAGCGAACAGCATCCCCCCCCTGCACAGGAAGTTATTCCAATGACATTCCAGCAAAGGCCGTTTTCGGCCAGATTAAGGGATTAGACTTTTCTAGTTGCTGTCTGATGGCCTGCTGTTTTCTGGACAGCCTGACAGGATGCGTATGACAGGATTAAATCTCAATGGTGCAGAAATTGTGATAAACCACAGGCATGTCACACTCATATCTCGTTAATGCTTATTTAAATATACATTAATCGAAGTAATCATTCATGTCATTAAGATAAGTGTGTTGAAGCAGCCTTGGTCTATGGGCAGAGCGGTGGTGCAAAGGGAATCCAAACAACTCTAGAAACAAAGACATTTACACCAGACATTAAGCTCGCTGACAGATAGTGACAGACAGCCTATTGAGCTGGTTCGCGCGTCAAGGCATTACAGAGCTCTTCGTCACAGACATGAGATACTGAGGCACCCTGAGATGCTGGAAATTCTGAAGGAGGCTCACCCTAAATTTAGATCCTATGATCCAATCTCCCCATCGTTGACACCTGCATAATCACTAACCCCAAAAAGCAAGAATTGGACATCCAATTGAAAACTTTAACTCTCTTTTTATTATGTCAACTCCTGGTGACTGTATAAATAGCATCGTTCCAGAACTTGCTGTCTTCTATACAGTTCTTAAGGTTTCCCCAAGATGTTTTTGTAACAAGTCCATCCATCTTGTTTCTGGTCACCTTCAACTTTTCCAAGCTTTGTGGACTTTATGGACTTCCCCTATGTGCAATGTAAGAAAGCTTCAGTGTGGTCATTTGTGCTTCAAGTAAAAATTCAAAGTTGAGTTGTGTCACCGTCAGCAAGGCCCTTAACGCCAGTCGCATACAGGCAGTTTTATGCCTATATCTTTACGGCTTTCACATTTCTGTGAAGTTTTTTTTAAATATGTCAATGCAAAATTAATTAAGCAGGAATCCATCTGTTTCTTTTCATTATTTAACTGCTACTTTAACAACGGAATACATGGAAATATTTTTTTGGAACACTTGCACTTTTCTTATTAACATTTTAATCATTAAAGGAAAATCTGAGAGTGATCCCTGCCTCACTGAGGTCCTTTATGAATAAGCACTAAATGCTTATATCTGTCATGAGTCACAGAACTGCATCCACCAGCCAGCTCAGACCTTCCCAAAGCCTGGATAATTTTCTCCACTCAACACAGTTTTAAGCACCTGAAACTAATTTCCCCGGAACCTTCCCCAGTGCAAGGTATTGGGAGTCACTCCATACCCAAGTGTTTTCCAAGATCTGTGATTTGTATTGTGATCCTTCTGTGTGTTCCGACCTACTGTCTGTATTTACCAACTCTGACTACTAGACTCTGCCACTGGTTTGTCATTGCCCTGATTTGATTATTGACATTTTGGCTTTTCCTGACCAAGATTTAGATTCTTGGATTCTGTTCCGAGTTACAAGTGAAGTGAGTATGGAAAAGGGATGTAGGTTCACATGCTTTGCAGAAACTTGGCCTCGGACTGAAGCTCCCAGTTCCGTGGCAGCACTGAGCAGTTTTTCTGTCATGCAGGCCGACAGTAATGTGCAGAGGAAACAGAGGAAACAAAAAAAAGGGGGGGATTTGCTATTTTTGTCAACAGCAGATGGTGTAATCCAGGCGACATCACTGTAAAGGCATAAGGATGTGAGGGAAATATGGAGGTGCAAGCCTTGGGACTGCAGTCATATTACCTGTCATGGGATGTTTAACAAGCCTACAAAACTAATCCATTACAGACAGAGGTGGAAAGTTCAGGTCCAGAAAGTACAAATACATACCAAGGTTTTGTTTCAGCCCATCAGCTGAGTACTCTCTGACTGTGACTCTTCATACTCAACTAGTTGGTTAAAAAAAAAAACATAGTCTGGATTTGTATTTTCTGAACCTGAACTTTCCACCTCTGCCTGTAATGGATTGTCTTTGTGAGTAAGTTCTCCAACACTGCTAATCATAAGCAAACTGCAACACCTCAGCACCTTCATAACAATCTCTAAGGATTTTAATCATTTTTCTCTTTCATCCACTTTGGCCAACTTCTCTCAGCTCATTAGCCGCCCAAGAAGAGAGAATCTTGGGCTTTTATTAAAAAAAGAGACGTGGAGCGGAATGAAGAAAATTCCTGGCTACAAGCCGACCAGTAATAATTTGATCAAGGGAACTCGGACAAGGCCAACAGATTTAATAGTTAGTCAAGAACTTAGTCAAAGACTTCCTGGAACATCTGCAGTTTGCCTATGCGGACATATATACATCCTTAAGAGTTGTGAGTGCGGTCAGGAGAATCTTCTTTGATTTCAACAGTAATTTCAAAGGTACCAAGGCACACCGACTAGGGAAGAATCTTAGGGTGATGCAGGTTGTTGCCCCTACAGAATCCTGTATCATGAACTACCAATGAGGCAACCGTGGAGGTCCACTTAAATAACTAATTGGACTAGACAGACAGCACAGATGCCATGTACAAGAAAGACCAGAGCAGGCTGTTCCTTTTGAGAAGACTAAGGCGTGCAGCAAGCTGTTCTGTTACAGGGCTGATCCAGGACTCTCTGAAGTCAGATGCAAAATTTTAATATTAACCTCTAATATTAGTCAAATTCACTCTACAGCAAGATACAATTGAATTGCATAACTTCAGAACTATTCAACAACCGTTCCTCATCTTCTGTCAGGACACTCCAAACTGACTTTAAATGGGTGCCAACAAAGTTTGGCCTAACAAGGAGAGAGAGAAGAGATAATCTATGATTTTCAGTAATTCTTTCTAGCCTGGGTACACTCTGTTTAACCAATAAAATACAATTTGCTACATGAACTAACTGGATCCCCCCTCAATTCATTCAGTTGCTACTAAGAGTGTGACCTGATCAGGAGAGAGTAACATCAGTTAGCATAATACAGCAGTGTCCTCACTATCATCTGACATCTTAAACAAATTGATGGAGACCTCCTAACTAGTACCTAGTATCTTAAACAAGATTACAGGGAGCTACCTATTATGAGTGCACATTTGCAAATAGGATGCCTATCCTAATCCGAATTTAAAATCACATTTGTTCTACCTGCTTTTGTGTTCCCCATGTTAACCCCAGAAAGGAGACTGTTTGGAAATGACTGATCAGATGACTGGATTGAGTTTGTAATTCTAAAATGCTTCTGTCAAACTACGGACTCCTCCCGGTGTCAATAGGCAGTCAGTTCTGGCCTTTTTGGCCTGCGACTCGGCATTAATAAGCATCATGCCTAGTTTCTCTGTCCTGTTCTGTCAGCTCATGGTGACTCACTGGGAAGGGGTTATTTATAGAGCCAGCTGTCCCCCCTGTCTTCAGCATCTCTGGTCCAGCAGGCAGAATATGAGCACATGGAAGGAGATGACTTGGGTGGCGAACAATAGGACATCATCCACAAAAATTTCTCAAAAACAAAGGCGGACACAAAAAGTTGCATAGGTGTGAATCCATGGAATTGTCAGCTCACATGGACCACATGTCACCTTCAGATACTGAGACCGAGAGCCTATATTGAATGTCTAACTAGATCCACCTATTTATCAGGGTGTTGATGTACAACCTGTTTAGCTCAATGAGTTCCAACGTGGAAACACTATTGCATATTTATCTATGTTCCATAATCAGTCATCCAGGGTCGGTTCTTGGTGATCCAGTCATAGAGGACACAAGGTGTCCTGCATTTATACCTGGACTATACAAAATTTTACTTAATAAATTGGATCTTTGTTATTTCAGGGAGGTTGGGCTCCCCTTTTGAGTCTGGTTACTCCCAAGGTTTCTTCCTGCTAAGGGAGTTTTTCCTCGCCACTGTCACCTCTGGCTTACTCTTTGGAGGCATTGGGCAGGGATAACGTAAAGCACTTTAAGACAATGTAATGTGAAAATGCTCTATACAAAAATTAACTGAAATGAACTGAACGAGCTCCCTCTCCATCATAGGTCACCCTTTTATGGACACCAATTCAATTAAACCGCATGTTTTTGGACTTTCGAAGGAACCTGGAGTTCCTGACAGAATCGACAAAAAGTGTGGGACAACATGCAAACACCACAGCTACAGAAATGGGGATCTAAATCAAAGCCCACATCCCTCTGCTGCCCCATCATAGGACATCCTGACCGCAAACACTGGCTGTGAAAATGAAGGGCAGATTTGCATCCTATTCATTGAAAAACAAACCCGCTGGAAATTAGCAGCTCATGGACTAATGAACCTGTGCAGTAAAGTAACTAGACAGAGTTCCTGAAACAGCAGCAGACATGGCCATAGGCTATTCAGTTTCTATTATCCAAAGCCCCCTCTGGACCTCTTGGTCCCATGAAGATGTTTCTGAACCTCGTTCATCTCCTTTGGTAGCAGGCTGTGGTAGCGTTGGGTTGCTGGGGGGGGGGGGGCAAAATGGAAAAGTACCAACCTGTTCCTGCAGCACTCCCCCCCGCCCTGGCCCTCATCAGCAGGGTGGGCCTTGGGGTTCAAGGTTAGTACTTTTCCATTTTTACACCAGAGTAAACACAGCACTGCAGCTCTATCCACAAACTCCAGCAGGGACACGGAGCCAAGCAGGAATTTCACAAATATTCATAGGCAACATTTGCTGGGCTGGGGTGCGGGGGAGGGTGACCGATCACACGGTACTGATCAGTCATACGCGGTCAGCAAATTCCATGTCCACGCGGGAGGAGCTCCGCCAGCCAGTCAGAGGATTGGAGGTTCTTTCGTGATCTGTGATGTGGGTGTTCTGTAAATCATTCTGTCAGATATCAAAAACAGCAACCGAGCCGCCGTGTTATTCTAATCCAGAAACACCAAGAAGATTAAATGTAGAATAGAGCCCCTTCCTGCACTCCTGCCTCAAGAGGAACAGTCAGGTGTGGGCTATAACTAACCAGGTGAAGTACCTGTTATAGAGCAAAATGCTACAGGTTACCATTAGAACATGCTGCTGGTAGAGCCCTTCCACAGGCCTACTTAAGTCAATTAAACCAATAAAAGGAATAAAACTGAAAAAGACAGAAAAGCTCAGTCCCAGCAGAACCCACACCTGCCTCACTTCTGCCTCCCAGACAATGACACCAATGAAAATCTTGCTGGGGGGGGGGGTCTCAGGACTATGTCCTTGATGTCTTAAGACCCTTGCAACACTACACTAGCTAGTCTCTGGCTTCATGCTCGGCCAAAGCAAGCAGCATGAGGGACATTTGGCAGTGGACCTTGGACATCTCACATATTCCATGACTGACATGATTGCTCCAGCCAGTCACAGAAGCTTTGAGGTAGTGAGTTTGCATACCGGCCCCGTGCAGTCTTCTTGTGAACATCATACGGAATTAAACTCCCACCCCACCAAGTCCCTGGTAGCTAAGAATAATTATCTCTATAGAACTATAAAAAAATATGTGGTTCCTACCTGTAAAAACATTCGATATCGAATGAAAAAAATATTTTCCACCTGGAATTAATTGTTTTTTGAAATTACAATTCACCCAACTGTAAATATAACTATCAAGCACAAGAAGTGTGATTGTTCAACCGATGTAGACTCCAGATGATGGCCCCTGCAGGGGCAGAGGTCAGGGCATAAAGGGGGCTTATCATTCTGTGCCCAACCACATGCTGATGAGGAAACCTCAACACATTGGTTGCACGAGGCAAAAAGGACAGCATGGCCAAGGAACAAGTGCCGCTCTACTGCCCCATGTCAAGCCGTGCCAGCTCCTCATTATCTACATCATGTGCCCAGTAACAAAGAGCCATCGGTTTCTGCTGCCCAGCCTGCCTTGCTTTCAATTGGCGCCCTTCACCTCCATGAGGAGGAGGAGCTTGAGAGGAAGTCTGGGAGGCTGTCACGGGTCATAACCACCACCTCGCGGCCATCTGCTCCAGCACTGCAGGCTCCAGATTCTCTTCTGTGGAAATCCATCAGACAGATAAAGGTTGGATATCTATTTTTCTTCTCGTTCTGTGTAGTAGAAGTGATCTTATCCAGTGATCCCGGACGTAAATGGACCTCATCCTCTGTGTAGTTCTGAGAAGTGGTCCTTGCACCGCAGCCAAGAACAGAGAAGTGGACTAAGAAGAACTGTCACTGTTTTCCCAAGGAGTCATACATTCTAAACACATGCTGTCATGTTTCTCCTGGGACTAAAAATGGTCCTCAGCCAATAAGACTTTGTTTACCCCCAGCTACCCTGCACAGTTCTACCCCCTAACCGTAATCCTTCAGTTTACCCCCTCAGAAGAACACGATTGGTGTAAAATAAAATGCCAGATACCTTTCATGTTAACGGAACATTAGTGCCTGAAATATGTGCATCTCATAAGTTAGGGATCAAAAGTCCACTTATCAGAACACATTTTTTTTTATCTAGACTTTTGTTCTGAGAATATACACCAGTCAACCATGACATAAAGACCACCTGCCTAATATTGTGTTAGTCCTCCTCGTGCCACCAAAACAGCTCTGATCCATTGAGGTATGGACTCCAAAAGACTCTGAAGGTACCCAGTGGTATCTGGCACCAAGATATGAGCAGCAGATCCTAAGTTGAATAGTGGGACCTATATAGATGAAACTTGTTTGTCGAGCACATCCCACAGATGCTGGATCGGATTGAGATTTTGGGAATTTGGAGACCAAGTCAACACCTTGACCCCTTGTTCATGTTCCTCAAACCATTCCTGAATAATTTTTTCATTGTGGCAAGGCACATTACCCTGCTGAAAGAGGCCACTGCCAGGAATACAGTCGCTATGAAGATATATACTTGGTCTGCAACAACACTTAGGTAGGTGGTACATGTCAAAGTAACACCCCATGAATGTCAGGACCCAGTAGAACATGGCCCAGAGTATCACACTACCAACAACTGGTCTGCGTCCCATAGTGCATACTGGTGCCATCACTTTTCCAGAAAAATGACAGAAAATGTCACTCATTACACCAGGCCAGCTTCTTCCATTGTTCCATGATCCAGTTTTGATGTTCACATGCCCACTTTCGGTGCACTTTCAGGCACTTTCGGGTGTGGACAGACTTCAGCATGGCAGCCCCATACGCAGAAAGCTGCAATACATTGTGTTCTGACACCTGTCTATCTTAGGCAGCATTAACTTTTTCAGCAATTTGTGCTACAGTAGCTCTCCTGTGGGATCAGACCAGAAAGACTAGCCATTGCTCCTCACACGTATCAATGAGCCTTGGGCACCCAAGACCCCATCGCCGGTTCACCGTTTGGCCTTCCTTGGGCCACTTTTTGTCAACACTAAGCACTGAATACTGGGAACTGGGAACACCCCACCTGCCAGTTTTGAGATGCTCTGACTCATCAAAATTTGGCCCTCTTTCAAAGTTGCTCAGATCATTACACTTACCCATTTTTCCTGCTTGCAGGACATCAACTTCATGAACTACTGTTCACTTACCTAATATTTAATGGTGCCCTTGGCAGGTGTCACTGTAATAAGATAATCAGTGATATTCACTTCACCTGTCAGTGGTTTTAATATTATGCTTGATCAGTGTAACCTGAGAATATGTTGAAGATATGTAGAAAAATATGTGATAAATGTAATACAGCAGAATTTATATTGAAGGTTACCTCCCTTGATTTTGATTCATGTTTGATTCAGTAAATGTTTTTTACTTCTTATCATTGAACAAAATAACCACTAATCAAACTGCTTGTAAGATGTCAAAACCACATTGATTGTTCACCTGTTGACCTTCGTTGAATGATTTCCATCAGTTCCTCGATGAACTTCTTGCATCTGGCCAGACTGACATTTCCTACAAAGGCTTTCTGACCATTACATAGGGAGAACTTCAGAGCAGAACCTCTGATAATTCAGAGCAAACTATCCTAGAAAACTATGCTGGCCCATGAAATTATGTGAATCACACAGGGCACGATATATCCTTTTTACATCAACATCTGTCTATTTTTAAACATTTCCAATGCAATATTTATTCACCCACCTTTTTATTATAATTTCTATATGTTATACTTGTTTATTTTCATTCAGAAATTGCGCATTGTCTATTTTTATCTTTTGATTGGTTGTGTACTCTGCAGTCTGTAATCACAAACGATTTCCCTCCAGGACAAAATAAAGGTTTTCTGATTCTGTTTAATCCTGATTCTGATTTAACACTGGGAAGCATTTTTAAGGCAATATTCTTAGATGTCCTCTAAGATAATTAGATCCCATATTAATTAGAGAAAAAATTTGAGATAATTTGAGGTGAGTCAAGGATAGGTAGACGCTGAGGAGATGAGTCAAGGGCTCTACACACCACAGTGCCAAGCACAACAAAATCCTCTTTTCACAGCATTTTTCATTTACAAAAGATAAACAAATGCAGCAGATTTTTATAATATTATGGACCTTTTTCATTTTGATTAAATTTTCTGGAATGGATCAAACAAATATCAATCAAATACTATATTCCTTAAAAGCATGGTATTCTTTACAGATGTTGGCCAACCTCTGATCACAGAGACTCTGTTATGGATAACGTGAGGACAGGTACAAAGGTAATTAATACTCCGTGATGGCAAAAAAAACAGCCACGTGGGCTTCTTAAATGATCACCATGTCCTTTTTCATGTGCTCCCATAAAAGCAGCTACGAAAGAGATGCGGCGAAGGTAGAAGCACCGTGCTCCGTCCCTCAACGGGTGACTGAACTGTCTCATGTAATCATGATGTACTCAGTGACGCACACAGGGCTCCATATTCAAGCAAGGCAAGTCAAAAAGACTATGTCTGTGACAATATGAAAAATTCAATGTTCCGATATAAAAATAAAACAGAAAAATCTGTCCACATAACCCAAACCACACATTAAAGAGCACTAATGTGAGAAACACCACCTCACCAGTTACAGTTTCATGTCAGTAACACGGATAAACTACAACATCCAAAGTATTTTGGCCCATGATACTTCACACAAGTAAAAAGGAAGGTTCTTGCACATATTGTACTTTAATACCAACAATGATACTAAAATTAGTCATGTATACAAGAAACTTAAGAGGTACGATATATTAAATATTTTATACTGTCTAGATAAGTCTAGTTAAATGAAAGTAAAAGATATTATGAAGAACAACAGATAATATCTCAACGTGCTACATCCTAGCGATCGGTACCTGAGCACCATTCAAATGACTATACCTCAAAAGAACTTACTGAGATGCTGTTGCTATGGTACAGACCATAATTTCATCTGGGTTGGTGTTTTTTGGATGAGTATTTTTGTGTTGAATCAGTGCTATCCCAGCTAACAGGGATCGTTCCCAGAACTGTAGCCAACGTTACGTAAAGGTCTTTTCAAAGTTGGCAGAGAACATTACTGTGACTTTAACGGAATGTTATTCCCACGTTATACATTGTAAAGGTTCTGCCAACAATAGCATGCTAACGTTATTACTCGAATATCCTTTTAATCAAATTAAAATGGAAAAATATTGTTTTTATAATAAAAATATTATTGTATAAAACTGATACATGTGTATATGTCAACGGCACCACCCAGCCTTGAATCCATGACCTTAGCAATGTTCAGCCACAGTATTACCCACTGCTCTACTATGTCCATCGCCTGTTTCTTAGTTGCAGTAGCAGGATAACGTTCTGGGAACATCAGGAAAACTGGACACTTTAAATGTTTCCAAACCTCAATCGTAATGTTCAGTAAACGTTCTTAAATGGTGATATTAAGGCTGATGTAGTTATAATACTAAATTATACATAATTTAAAAAATAAGGATGAATATGCCCCGTATTCTTACTGTCTTTATACCTTCTGCAGCTGCCAAGGGCCTTTGCTCTGGGGGGCCCGCCCCCCCCCCCCCCCCCACACAGGCCCGCCGGCGGGGGGGGAGAGGGTGGGTTGGGGGGGCGGG
>JAODJX010000129.1:27037360-27048752 GCA_026776945.1 Isichthys henryi | reverse complement strand
GTGTGGAGTTTGCATGTTCTCCCCATGTCGTCGTGGGGTTTCCTCCGGGTACTCCGGTTTTCCCCCCACAGTCCAAAGACATGCTGAGGCTAATTGTAGGAGTGCATGTGTAAGAGTGAATGGTGTGTGACTGTGCCCTGCAATGGGCTGGCACCCCATCCTGGGTTGTTCCCTGCCTCGTGCCCATTATATATATATATATATATATATACCCACACACACAAACACAGTACTCACAGAAAGTCCTGGGAAACTTGCTTCATTCAGTATAAAATACTGCAAATTTATTGGTTTTATAACAAAACTTTCTTCAAATTTTTTACAAAAATTCTACATTATATTACAAACAACCTGTAGTTTTAAATGAAACATTCATTTCAAGTAATAAATTGAAACCCAAACTTTAGTTCTAAAGGAGCTGTTTTGTGTTAAAAAGTACATTCACAAGCAGTCAGATAGGTGCTTTTTAATTAGTAACATCTTTGCAATAACATAACATAACATGACATTTGTGTTTAGTGTCCCTCTGTGAGCCAATGGCTACAACTGGAATGAATAACAAAATTGGCAAGAACAGAACTGAATGAGACAGTCAAAAAATTATGAAACTTAATGAAAACAAAAAAATTCTGTGCAGATTTGTTAAAGATTGCTTTTCAATAGACTTTTCTTATGAAACCAAAACATTTGCAACATTATTACAGAATTAAGCAAGTGATCCAAGGCTTTCAGTGAGCACCGTGTACTGTATGTATACACTCAGTGGCCAGTTTGTTAAGTACATCAAACTTTTACCTTCCTGGCAGCAGTAGAACGAACCCCACCTTGGCAGCTCATTTTCTAGCCATTTTTAAAGTTTTCACTGCAGGGCCAGTGACTGGGAATGTCAGACCCCAGACCAGCTCCTGGGTGGTGATTGTGGCGGGGGGGCTGACAATATCTGTGTTTGGGCATACAGTACATGTGAATGTGACAAAGAGCACAACAGTACACTGTTAAAAGTGAAAAACTTTTAATAAAAGTGAAACACTGTACCTGTGAGGGTACAATTACTTTTCACTGGGCCTGTACCCTCAAGGGTCTGCCAGCTGTATCCTAGCTGTAGGTAAATGTAAGTTTTAAGGTACAGTTGTGAATTTTTAGGAACACTTTTGTACCATTGGGTGTACATTAATGATGTTTGTACCTTGGGAAACAAAACCGTACCAGGACTGTACCATTTTTCCTGATCGTGTTGCCTGGCTCATGGGAGTTTCACTTACACAAAAATGTTCTGAGGACAGAAAGAAAAATGATTGGCTCAGAGAGATAGATGACTCCAAACCACTAGAGGAGGTGGGACCAACACACTATTCTGGATTCCCTCAAATGGCAAGCAGTGGCTGAACATGGATGGAATTGCAGTTTTTTTCATTTTCAAGTATTTACAAAAAAATATGTGACGTAAGACAAAAAGCAGATGCACTTCAACCTGTGATTGGTATTGCATATTTGTTTGTTCAAGATTTGAGTGGGAAGTAACTTAGATAACTTAGAGACTTGTCTACATTAAAAGCTGGGGTTGGAGTCAAACCCCAAACTACCTCTAACACAAACGGTGAGACATGATGATTCTATCCTATCCAACAACACAATTTGTCAGTCCAACTTTAGTTTATTGTTTTGTGTGTGACATCAAGAATGAGAGATGATTTTCATCTGGCCTGCACGGTTTCCATGGACACAGCAAATTAGAAAACAAATACCTATAAAGCTATGTGTTACTCTAATTAGGAATGAGCGCCCTGTGATTTATGCCTAGTGCCGGCTCAGTTTGGCAATGCATGTATTCACTAGGTTCAGCTAGTTGTTTAGAAAACCTTGGGAGGTGATTTCACCGCTTGTCAAGCAAGCAATATAAACACCAAATTAATGTCATGGACAATTATTAAGTACTGAGCTTGTAGCAATGTCGAGGGTAAGTAATTTTCTCGAGGTATGCAACCAGTGGCCTGATTGCTCATCCATCTTCAGACTGCTGCTGGTGAACATTGCTTTGGCAGAAGAGCAGGTCAGCCCAAATCAGGCTTTGAAATGTCATAGACTCTACCTTGTTCTGAGGCATTTCCAAGTTAACTTGGAGGTATAATCCTGCCACTATACCCTGGTTCTGTCCTGGGGGCTCCATGCAGTGGGTTGTGTAACTCCCTACAGTTAAGTTCACACTACTTGATTTTTAAAGTCATCAGATCACTATACTATTCACATTAAACAACTTGTCATCTTGTAATCAGGAGTCTTGGTGTACACACTACATGACTGATCAGTGACAGGGGGTCACACACTAGATGTTTCACCAGGAGGAATCCCCGACAAATCTGTCTGGTCTCCAAACTACGTTTTATCACAAAAACACGTGCCAGAAGTGGCACCTGGGAATATAGAACATGTGTATGTTTGTAATGAGATTGTGTGATTGTTTTTGATTGTTTTCAGGCAGACTATTTTTGTTTCAAACATTTACTGAAAAGGTAAACATTATAAAGTGTGCAAAATAACAACATGCACATTGTACAGTTTCCAAACACAAGTAAGACTTTTCCGTTTTTACAACAATAAAATAAATACAAATACATTCACACAATGTAAAAAACAAGAGCAGCAATTTACCTACAATGGAAAAAAAAACAACCACGAATAGTATGAATATCTATTAATAGTAAAATAAATATTATGGCTGTCAATCGATTAAAGAAATTAAGTGTAGCACTTTACTTAAAGCAGTCAGCATAATGTATTATAGATAACTTTATAATGCATTATAATGCATTCATAAAGTATTATAAATATGGCTATTACTATAAAAAGGCATAACACATTATAGCCATGTTTATTACGCATTATGAATGCTCTATGAAGCTCTCATCTATAATTCAGTCATTGCCAGTCCCAATACTTTTCACACTACAGGATTTGGAGTCACCGACAAGTCTAGATATTTAGCATCTTAGATATCTGATGGGCGTCTGCGTCGCATCGCTATGCGACAGTTCACATACAACGATCGGGTGCCAATTTGCCAGCGCCGATCAAACATCGATTTGCCTCCAGTCTGGGCGTTTTTTTCGGCTACCTCCAAAAACTGCCAGTGGGCGGAAAATCGGGGCTAAAATCGTTTAATATGAAGTTAGCATTAGTAAACCATATTTATGAGATGCCCAAACCACCTCAGCTGCCCTTTCTCTATACAAAGGAACAGCAGCCCTATTTTGACATCACTCAGGATCTCCAACCTCTTCACACTGTCACCAAGAGAACTTTATGGAGAAACCCGGTTTCAGCTGCTTTTATTCTTAACCCTTTTCTTTCTGTCATTACCCTCATGCTTGTGACCACAGGTGATGATGGGGATGTAGATTGTCCAGTAAACCATAAGCCTCATCCAGGAACTCCTGCTTCACCACCAGACCTGCTTGGTGCCTTCAACACATCAGCCATCAAACCAGTGTGCCTGTGTCTCTCAAAATGTGTTAGTTGAGAACATGATAATCGAATACCACTAAAGATAAACTCTACCCGCATACCTGAAAGTTGCAATCCACTCAAGAGAGAATCAGATTTGCCTCAGATTTGGAGGTGACTCATTCCTAACAGTTCCTGCTCAGCAGCAAACTACTGCCACAGTTCCTGGTTGGATGAGACCAAACGATCAACGTCACCTGCAAACAGCAGGGATGTCACCTCTAGCCCACTGTGCCAGGTGCCCTTCCAGCTAAGGTTGAACCTTGACATCTCATCGATGAAAATTACTAACGGGAGTGGAGACAAGAATATCACAAAATCGTGGCCGAGCGCTCCATAATCCTGCAGCAATTCCTATGGTAGATCCCAGAGCACACATTCATATGCACTCTGCAAATTCACAAAGCACACATAGACTATGTTCGGATATTTCCAAGAACACAATCTGATTCCCCTGAGCCAGAATTCACATTTAAATTCAGTCCTCGGCTCAACCATCTGACAGAATCTTCTCTGCAGTACCCTGGCGTAGACATTCCCAGGGAGGCAGAGATACCTGTGACCTTGACTAAATACACCCTCTTGAAATAAAACCAACATGAACTTAACCACATATAATAAGTCATTCTTTGTATAGTCTTTGTTTAATCTTAATTGACTGCACACGCTTCAAACGATAAGTATCCACATGGCTATTAGCAGAAGTGGAAGTCGGACTTATCAGTCCTTTTTTGAAATAATTGGGTCCAATTACCAAAAATTTGCCGAGATGTTGAGAAGATGAGTTTTTCATGTGTGGTTCTCATTATCGAGCAAGGAAACGGCAGTGTCATGGTCTAGGGTTCCTTTGCTGGTGATCTGGTGATATTTACCAAATCCATAGCAGCCTCAAAGTGCGCAGTTCCATCAGAATTATGGTTCATTGCATAGCCCCTCTTGTTCATTACGATAACGACACGAAACCCACTGCGGAGATGTGTGAAGGCAACAGTGCGCACAAGAAGTCTTGGGACGCTTGCTTATTTCAGTAAAAATATTGCAAAGTTATTCACTTTATGACAAAAATCATTACTTTATTCATTTGTTTACAAAATAATATATATAACCAGTGGTTTTAAATGGGACAAAATGAACAGAAGTAGCAAAGCAAAGCAAACCAGAAGCTGCTTACACCTCTGGGAACTGCTGCAGAAGACTGGAGGTGTGTGATGGGAAAGCAAGTGTTGGCTATTCTGAAGAAAGAAAGATTTAGTGACACTTCTCCTGAACATTGCTTTGGTACTCCATATGTTTTGTTTCATAAATAGTAATATTTTTTCCACTATTTGCAGAAAAATTTATGATAGAAAACAACACAGCTTCCAGCAAATGAACTTAAACTTTAGACTGGTATTGTATGTTTATTTATTGAGTGTTATAGTGGGAGTTAAATTCTCTGCAACTTCCTGTTCAAAGAGGCATCGTCCACAGTGACTGCGATCGAGTCAAACTTAGAACAATGCAAAGGTGACAGAAGATGTTCGATCTCTGTCCTGTTCGGCAGCACCATCTGCCATTCCAGCCGAGTTTAGTTTATTATTTTTCTGGCACATCAAGCATCAGAGAGGGTTTTCACAAGCCGCGATCAAACAGCACTCCCCTTGCACCTCACTGCACGGTGTAACTCATCAGAGAAAGCATGCTGCTACCAGCAGGAGCCTTTGATAACACTGAACACCATGTTTGATAACACCATGAAATGGGCTGGACCAACCAGGAGCCACTTTGCAGGAGAGCAAACTTGAACATGGACTGGTAAGATGCTGAAACAAACAAGAGGATGGCAAAAATGGACAAAACCAAAGAAAATTCTTCAATGGCCAGATAGATCGACGGCCAGCAATACATCCATCTATTATCCATAATCCTTTATTCTGCACAGCCTCAGAGTGAACCTGGAGCCCATCTAGGGAAGCACAGGGCACAAGGCCGAGGTTCGCCCTTCACAGGATGCCAGGCCATTGCAAAGTACATAATCTAATGGCACTAATGGCAATTTTTAGATTCCACTGTCCTTACCTGCTTTTGTCGGCCAGGAGGTGGCGACACTAAAAGCTATTGGCCAGTGGGGTGGCAAATCATGCTAAATGTGTATTAGAGTAACATAAACCCCTGATCTGAAGAAAAATGCAACAATGTACTAGTGCAGCTGCTGTTGGCCATACACTGCAGTCATCATCGTCGTTTGAATCTAAAAATCGACCTGAATACCAGAATGAAACACTTAGGACCACAAATGCCACAACTGGACCATTTGGTATTAACTAGTGGTTAGATGAATGGCGAAAGCAGCAGCTGAATAGGTCTTGTGTTCAGGGGGGATTTATACTGAGGAGTTTTGTGCTTCATTTATTCATATACGTAGAGTACAACCTGCTGGACCATCTCTGGACCATCTCTGGACCATCTCTGGACCAGCCCTACAAAGATCTGTGAGAAATAGCTGTCACTGACTAAATTCTCGTTCTGTACTTCCACTGCAAGTCCTATTGCTTCACTACGTTATACAGCTGGGTGTCTATTTAGATTCAAATTCTGCATTCCTTCGGGCTTTATAAAGTTAGTGAATGACCTGATCCTGATATAGAACAAACCAAAAATGAGACCAGAAACGTCGGTAAAAAATCTTAAACATGGCTGTAGTTTAGTGAGCAAATAAATACTATGCTGATCTGCTGTAGAAGCTTGTGGGGGAAATAACTGACCATGGGACAAGTAAGAGGCAAGAAAATGCATCAAGGATATAGTAAAATGGAAATTTTTATATTGTGGCTGAAAATTGAGATTTGCTATAATAGAATCCCACCTCCGTTTTATAAGTGTAAAGCTTGTGTTCTGATGGGGTTCCGTTTGGGTATTCTGGTGTTCTCCCACAGTTAATTTAATATGGAGTTGTGGGTATATCGCCCATAGCATATCATTTCTCTTTGGGTGTGTGCCCTGTGATTGGCTGGCATCAGTGTGTTGGCTGTGATTGGCTCCAGACCCCTCGAAGGCTCTTTTTCAGGTTAAGCGGTTAGAAGATGGATTGATGGAATACCATTGGTGAAATTGAAATGATTAGTAATCCCTTCTAAACGAGTTATGCTTGAATCCATTACTTCTCTTGTTTATTGTCTAGACTACTGGCTACTGGCTCCAAATACCAGTTTTTAATATGCTAAAGGAAATATGTCAATGCTTAACATATTGTAACAATTTCAAAAGGCTCAATATATAATTAAAATGTCCAACTTCAATAATACGCAATTATCAGGGGCACAAAAACACCCTAAATATACCGATTTACAGACCAGCTGACGTCTGAGCCTTCAAGGAGCCTGAAAGTTTTTTTCTGTCCGGCAGGGAAGTGGAGATTACATATAGTAAACCCCAAGGCCAGAACATTCCCTGATTTAGTTAATGCTCAGTTTTACTTCGTTTTAGAGCATTGCTGAATACTAATGGTTGTTTCACAATGTAGACAAAGCTTTAACCTGAAGTCAGAGAAGAGACCCTCAGTGTGGCTTTTCCTCCTGCTAATCTGTACCTAAAAAGCACCAAACGTTGATTGACATTAACGCAGAGAAGAGAAGAAAGGTTCACTTCAGACTTCCACTTCATTATGGCTGTAATCAGTGCCACCGAAAGAAACATTGCACTTTCCTCCTTTGTTTTATTCCATTTAATGTAATTTATTATTTGTACTGTTTCAAATGTCTGGCAAGTTTCCCATTTTTCATTCCTTTAGGTTTTAATCTCTTTCTTAAATGAACATGTATTTTATCATGTGCATAAAAAGGACTTTGATCTACTTTGTACTCTGTGTATGAAAAGTGGTATTAAAAAACACCCCGTATAATAAGTATCAACTAACAAACTCTCTGAGATTAACTTACTGTCCAGCAAATGAAATAGAAACAGGGCAGAAAGAGTCACTCTCCGTTTCAAAGGCGGCAAATCCGTTAAGATCTAAGATTGTGTTTTCAGCACTGTTTGGTTCCCCAGGAAACATGCAGACTGGCAGGGGCTCCTGGGCCTGAACAGCGATCCAGGTTTTCGAGCTGCTGTGGTTCATGTTGTCCCACCAGCAGAACAGCAAAGCCACTGAGTCACTCGAGGACACACAAAGTCACAGAAACCTTCAGAGAAAACTGTATGAATCACTTGTCAAAGTTCTTCCACAAAATAATGAAATGGTGAAAGGAATTGTAATATGAGTAAATCTAGAGATATGCTTGTATTGCGAGACATCCGATCATTGCCCATTCGGGACTGTAAGTATTGTTTCATTCGCTTGTTGGGAGGGTGACTGTTAAGGGGGAACCACCATGTCGAGGTCTTGGTCGGGGGTGGGGGGGTAGTACTTTCATAGATGTGATATAAGACAAACATTCATTCAGATAGTCCACATACCAGAACCATCTGTTGACCTTAAGAGGCCAGTATAAAGGTATATATTTTCATAGGTCACTTCTTCAAACATCTAAATGTAGATGGGAGGGGAGTGATGTTGCAGAAGGGGTCCCAATGGGGTCACAAAGGGGTCCCAAAGGGGTCCCCAGACACCCTAGTGTTGAATTTGGGGCAGGCAACCCCAGTCAGTCTGATTCTTCCCACGTGTGTGGATTCTGACATCTGCTTCCAATACTGGAGGGAGGTATGGAAAATACAAATGAAATGAAGACACCAGTGAATGATGTTTCAGCAATTCTGGGGTTAGGGAGTGCCGAAAAACAACGGGAAATTATCACAAGCAACTACAGAAACAGAATATTCAGTTCCCACATCATGATGGTAGGAAAACAAAGGCTGTATCGCTTATGTCCCATATCCTTCTTGTGCAAAGCAAAGAGAGCATTCTATTTATTTTTGATTGCATTATATACAATTTTATAATTTTTTACCTGTCACAGACAAAACAGGCCATTGAGATGCAAAGAGACTGGATTGGGATTTACGTGCTGAAAATGTTATTTTTAAAAGCACCATAGCAACAGTGGGAGGCCAATTTCACATCTAAGGGTAAAATAGACCCTCTTTATACATTTGATATTAAGTATTTAAGTGAGAGACGCCAAGGTAAAGTAACATTTGTTTCATTTAGCTTTCCTATTTTAAATCATGTGTAAAGTGAACTAAAACTACATTTTGTCTGGCAGTCGAAAAATATGTGGTTATGTGAAACTGATTTCTCAAAATTACTCGTGTAATTGTGTATGTGAGATGAGCAGGAATCCCATTCACAGTGTCCCCCGCTTTGTGCAGCCTGTCTTATTCCTGGGGCAGTCTCCAGCCTGACTACAACCCGCTTCCAGATATATGGTTATGGAAGAGGGACGATATTTTTCCATCTTTAGATTGTTGAGATAACAATTATGTCAGACACTCAGCGCTCCCAAAAATAGCCTAAGTCCTTGTAAAACTGACAGAAATTTGACCAAAGACTCATTTCATCATAAGACGTTCAAATATTTCTTTGTGAAGGCATTGAGACCATCCGTGTAATCCATCACACGAACAACCAAGACGTCAAAGCAGGCCATCCTCACTGGGATGAGTGCTGATATGCAGTGGCAGTTTGTCAGTTAGAAGCAAAGCATGACTCGGCCAGGCAGCTGCCCGTCCGATCACATCACACCCGATACACAAGTTGAGGGTGATTTTTGTTTTATCCAAACAAAACGTTCACAAGTGTTGCCAAACTCTTCATCCCACGACCTCCGAAATAATAGTGCCAGACTCTCAACATCGAACTAGTGGCCCTTGGTATGTTTTGCTGACCAGGGGTGGGGGGTCCTGCGGTACATTTGTGAAGACTGACTAGGTACAATGAAATTTCCTCACATTTAAAATGTTTATAGACACACCCTGGTAATCATCTCCTGACCCCCCTTCAGGAACACCTGATCTAGCAGAGAGAGAGAAGCTGGAAGAGGTAACCCACTGAAGGAATCCCTCAGGAAAGCGTAAAGCCCTGAGTATCACTGGCAGGTAGTTTAAAGCACCAGGACTGTAACTACTTGTACAAGGACAGTAACATCATTGCAGAGGTCACTGCAACAGAGCCATTTTAACCACACCAAACCAGGAAGAATCTGGAGGACCTTACAAAGCACCAAACAGGAACCCACATTACCTGCAAGCCACAACACGCAGGCATTCCTAGGACCTGCTTATACCATTGGTGTATTACAGGAAAGATGGACATAAAGATTTAAAATACCAACAGAAAAATGCTTGTTGCCTTCTTAATCCTGTAACTTTGCTCTGTTGTGTCAACAAAAATGTTTAAAAATAAAAACTGAAAAGGAAAAAAAAAACCCTTAATGAGCTTATTTATGCTTATACCGGAGAAGTTAAATTAGCATTAGCAAACATTTTTACCCGTCTACTAGAACTGGCAGCATAGGGTGTGACAGTCAAGACTAGACAGATTAGATTAAACAGAACATGACAGATTAGGGTTGTTTAAACAAAGTGTTGTATAAGTAGGAGACAAACAATTACCCTCTAATGTAAAGATAATGAAAAATTTTGCAAGCATTAAATGCCATCACATTTTGGAAGTAATCTGGTCACTATCCTCAGATAATTTTCTGAAAGGTAGATTTGAAAGCAAATCACAGATTTAATGCAGTGTAACTCAAAGGTCAGAGGTATTGCAACGATACTGCCCCCTAGAGGCTATCAGAACAATTACTGAATTTATGTTACTCGAAAGATCGGCATCATGTAAAGAACCCTCACACACCCAAACACCTTTTGAAGAGCTTATAAATGCCTAAGTCATCTCTCCCAGGCCACTGTAAATATTATCTTAGCTGAATAAAAAGGCATTTGAAGATTAATGAACTAAACCAGCATAAGAAAAATAGGAAACACTAGTTATGTCTAGAAAAAGCTATTTTCATACATCCCTTGAATTCACAGTTTGCCTCACTTTTGCTATACAAAGATAACAGGACAGTTAAAATAGCAAGATAGCTGAGAAACTACTTTGCCTGGCAACCAAGAATTATTTGCATATGCAAAGTTCGGCTGTTACTTGGGAGCTGAAAACACACTAACCCAAGTACAAATCTGTGCTAAGATGGGGCCCAGGGCAGATTTATTTCTAATAGACAAACAGAAAGATTACACTCATTTATTTTTTTCTGTACAAAATGAAACAATTCATATAAACTGTACATGCGCGAAATGCCACAAACAGTATTTCACAAAGGATAAATGTATGTTTTCTAAACAATATATACATATTAAATTAGAGCAGGGATCGCATTCATCCTGGTATGAATGCTGTCAAAAGGGAAAATGGCTCCATGGACACAGACATGGGTTTGGTTTTGTAGACAAAGCAGAAACCATTACTTATGGTTGGTTTCTCAGTGGGGGGTATATCAAACTCTGCACCTCCCCTTCTGAAGTAAGGCTGTGGCTAATTAGCACATTGACTTTCACCGCACTAACACCAGCTTCACTGTTCAACCAGACTGGACATGGACAGACAGCAGAAGCTCAAAAGGTGGCATTAGTCTTCTGAGGTTAGTCTGATAGGAAGGCAACAGGAGAACCGTTTCACTCCAGATCTGTGAAGCGTGCAAACATGGCCTTTCGGACAGCATCCTTGTAGGTGTCAGAGGCGGATAGTTCGTAAGAGCTTGCTTTCGTCCCCAAACCGGCACCCTTCATCCTCAGCGAGGTCTGCAGGAAAGAGCTCAGGGTCAGGTACAGCTGAAGCAGGCACCAGAGGTGGAGTTTTCAGGTCCAGAAAGTACAAATCCAGACCAGGATTTTGTTTCAACCAACCAGTTTTGTATAAAGAGTCACAATCACAGGGTACTCAACTGGTTGGTTGAAACAAAATCCTGGT
>JAODJX010000129.1:26989076-27025606 GCA_026776945.1 Isichthys henryi | reverse complement strand
TGTCCCAACTTTTTTGGGATTTGTTGACACCATGACATTTTGAATCAACATATTTTTCCTTTAAAATGATACATTATATCAGTTTAAACTTTTGTTCAGTGATTTATGTTCTATTCTGAATAAAATATTAGAAGTTGGCACCTCCACATCATTGCATTCAATTTTTATTCATATTTGTATAGTGTCCCAACTTTTTTGGAATCCGATTTGTACTATAGTTTGGATTAATACCATTTGACCTTTTAAAATAAAGATTCCACAACTACTATAATGCACTGGTGGAATCATTTAAGATGGATGTGTATTCATTGCTGATTTTTTAACTTTCTTTAATAGTTGAGTTTTAATCAGGGGCAATTCTTGGATTTGACCCTTTGGATAGAAAATATGCATCCATCCATTTTCCAAACTGCTTATCCTACTGGGTCGCGGGGGGTCCAGAGCCTATCGTGGAAGCAATGGGCACGAGGCAAGGAACAACCCAGGATGGGGGGCCAGCCCATCACAGGGCGCGCGCGCGCGCACACATGCACACACGCACACACACACACACACACAATTCACTCACTGGGGAGAACATGCAAATCCCACAAGCACATGACCCAGGCGGAGACTCGAACCCAGGTCCCAAAGGTGGGAAGCAACAATGCTAACCACTGCACCACCATGCCGCCCCCGGTTTAGAATATCTTTCTGTGCAATGATGTCGAATTTATTGGTAGAGCTCACGACACATTCTCGGCTTGACCACTGGGGGAGCTCATTTTGCGCTTTGGAGACTTTCCGGTTATGGCCACTTGAGGCGCTGCGAGTCGTGTTCTGCTGCCGCCCCTTGGGAGGCGCTGCAGACATTTTCCCGCCGTGACCACTAGACGGTGTTGTACTTCGAGGGCACCGTTCTTCTTTTTTTTGTCCGAATGACTTCCTGCCTCCCCGCTGCGCTGTGCAGGTTACCGTTACGCTGAGGCCGATGCGGCGGTACTGAAAGTCGGTTCCTGTCTTGGAGTGCTTGCTGTTTTTCCGGTCGAGATAAATTTGTCTCAGCCGACGCTGAAAAAAGCCCCGCTGTTCTGGAGTTTCTTTTGGGCAAGAACAGAGGGCGTCCTGTCGTTAGCGCGGTGGCTAACCGGGCCTACCGCGCATTAGAGGCCGGCCAAAATCTGAGCAGGTTTTTCGCTGCGGAGCTGCCACTGTTGTAGGAAGGTGGGTTACTTGTGAGTGTATCCTCACCCTCGCATGACGCTAATGCGCGGTACTTGCTACCTAATTAGCTAGCTAGCTAGCTAACTAACTAAATACGTTTCTAGCTGACGAATGTACTACGGCATAGCTGGGCAATGTAAGTATGCTCATTAATGTGCAATTTAATCATTATAATGTACTGTATTTATTAATGTCCTCCAGGGTTTCGCCTTTACCCCCCCCCCCGCCTGCCATGGCTGAGCCGGAGTTGCTGCTGGACTCCAACATTCGCTTGTGGGTGGTGCTGCCCATCGTCTTTATCACCTTCCTGGTCGGAGTGATCAGACACTACGTCTCCATCCTGTTGCAGAGTGATAAGAAGCTCACCTTGGAGCAGGTGTCTGACAGGTACTACCAAGGCCGTAGCTATGCATTCAACGTTGGGAGGGTCCAAGGCCAAGAGGACCTAGCTGCAGACGCCTGTAGAGTGGAGCTCCACCCGAAATACGTCACCTCCACAGGAAACATGTGATCTTTAAGGACGTTAAGTGGAGCTCTGGTTAAGGTTAGGGTTAAGGTTTATTCGCTGTAACACAGAGTTGAGGTCACGTGTTTCCTGAGGATCTCCACTCTACAGGCATCTGCAGGTGGACCCTTCTCTCCAAGGCGGTAATTATATATTTTATAATTACTCCCTTGAGTACTACGCAACAGAATACTGCTACTCTTGTTAGTATCTTAACATGTTCACTTCCCACGCTAAACTGCTGTCCTGCATTTTCTTAAATATCCAGTCAGGTTCTTATCAGAAGCCGGATTCTGAGAGAAAATGGGAAATACATTCCCAAACAGGTCTGTATGCTAGTCGTCCACATGCCATTGGTGGGTCACTCTGTCCACCTGTCATGTTATTCAGTTATTCCTCGCTGTATGTTAAGCTCATTGTCATCCATCTTTATTTTCTGATCATTTGCCAAATGATATCACTGCAAAACAGCTCTAACCTTCTGTTCACATCGTGTTGATTTTACTACATGTTCACCTGCTTTATAAACGTTTAGCCATTTGTCATAAATGTATAGCTGTAAAAGCAATATGGAGGCACATTTTTTACAGCTACCATACATGGAAATTATTTGATGAATAATTCTAAGAAAAACATGTAGGAATCATATGAACTCTCCTTTTTAATAGTCCTTCTTGATGAGGAAGTTCTACTTCAATAACCAAGAGGATGGGTTCTTTAAGAAGACCAAGAGGAAGGTTGTACCTCCTTCCCCAATGACAGGTAAATTTTTTATCATGGCTGCCAGCCTTTTCTTGTGATATTTAGTCTCTGTGTGAATGTACTTGTATACTTGGGTGATTTATGTGTATGTTACCTTTGAGTCTGCATACTATGTGTACTTCAGTAGTATGTACTATATAAAGTTGTTTGGCATGGTTCTGAATGTGGCCTAGGATTGTATGATTTTTGGAGGGTTGGTAGTTTTTCACCTGGTCTATGTTTTTGCGAAGATCCCAGCATGTTGACGGACATGATGAAAGGCAACGTGACCAATGTTCTTCCCATGATTCTTATTGGAGGGTGGATCAACTGGACCTTCTCAGGGTTTGTTACAAGTGAGTGAATAACTTTTTATGCACCTATTGTAGAAAGGCAGAAACTCAGGTGTGCACAGGTCTGCTACACTTTTTAAGGAATGAGAAATTTGTAGGTTCACATAAAACATTGTAAAAACTAATCAGTCTTCATCTTAGAAACTAGCGGTCCAGTATTACTGGCCAGCATGTCTGATGGAGGAGTGGAAGGAGTTTTTTGTTTGTTTTGTTACGAAGACATAAATCAGAAAAGGGATTTTTACTATAGGTTTTGTAAGCATTTAGAAAGAATGCATCTTCAGCAAAAGGCTAATTCACTCTCTGATAATTCAGTCTCTCATAATACACGTATTCGTGTTGATTTTTTTCTTCCTCTTGTTTAAATAAGCACGTGTTGCATGTCATTCTGCTTCCTGTGTGTCCTCAGCCAAGGTACCTTTCCCCCTCACGTTACGGTTCAAACCCATGCTGCAGCAGGGAATCGAGCTGCTCTCCCTGGACGCTTCCTGGTCAGTGTCTTGTTTTCCTTTCGATATGAATATTTTATGGCCTTTGCCTGTTTTTTCTAGTTTGTTTCTGTCAGTTTCCATTCAGCTCGTCGTCAGGCTGAACATCAAAAATGCAACTAACTGATATGATCAGTATGATGTCTTCCATTTAAAAAAGTCTTTTCAAAGTTTCCTCATTTTCATAGACAAATTGTAGCTCAAAAAACTCACCTCTGTAACATTTGTTTTTTAGGTACTTCATTTAAAATAAGATAAAGAAAATGATTCTTAGGTTTACAGTTTAATAAGGTGGTGAAGGTATAAAAAGGAATGTAATTTAATGATTTTTTGGTCCTGTGGTAACCTTTTACGCGTAATGATGCATGCTGTAGCAGAACATCAAGCCTGCATTACAGACAACATAAGATAGATCTTTATTGTCACTCTTACAGAAACAGTGGAAAACAGTTTAGCAGCATAAGTTATAATGGTAATAAATAAGAGAGATAAGAACAACACAAAAAGAGACTGCCGTCCTATTACTGTATGAGTGCCTGAGTAGTGTCCAGGATGTGAGGAGTCTTTGATGATTTTACTGGCTCTCCGGTGGAGTCTGCCAGTGTAGATATCCTTGAGGGGGTGTAGTGCTGTTCCGATTACCCGCTCTCCCGCCCTTACCACCCACTGCAAGTTCTTCCTCTCTTCCTCAGTGCAGCTACTGAACCACACTGTGCAGCAGTAGGTCAGGGGGCTCTCACTTGTAGAGCGGTAAAAAAATGTGGTGCTGATGGACCCCCTGGGCAGTCTGTTACTGTGGGCACTCTATAACTGCTGGCTTTGTGTTAACAGGGTCAGCTCAGCATCCTGGTATTTTCTGAATGTCTTTGGCCTGCGCAGCATGTATTCTCTCATTCTTGGGCAAGACAATGGTAAGAATCGCCATCATTCCTGCATCTGATAATTTCCCCGTCAGCCTCTCCTGTCTGGTTTTGAGCTGAACGACCATTATCATGTGTCACTTAGGATATGAGCTACATTACCTCGTCCATGTGGATTTTTCAGATATTCTAATTCAAAGTAAATGATAGCATTTGCAAAAGACCCACTTTTATAACAAAAACCAAATCTTTTTAGTTTGCCCATACTTTTTGTTCTTAGCAGAGATCTGTAAAACTTGAAAGTAAATGAAAGCTCTAGTTTCAAATATGCTTGTTGTAAATATCAGTATTTAGTTATATCTACAGTGTTAATATAATGTAGTTTTATTTCAGTGTCTTATTGTTCTTTCATAATGTTATCTTGGCTGCCATTAAGTAATGTCTGATAATCCTTGGGTCAGTGTTAATTTAATTTACGTTTGATGTCATTGATTGAACTTTGATGAATGAAGTGTGTGTGTGTAAATTGCATGCAATAAACATGGGAAAAGTATGAATGGTGAACAATATGCTGTGTTTACCAAATGAAAGTGATAATTTTGTGGGACTGTAGGTGCTGATCAGTCCCGCATCATGCAGGAGCAGATGAGTGGGGCAGCCATGGCCATGCCGGCTGACACCAACAAAGCCTTCAAGGTACAGTGCAGGAGCCAGTACACACAACATTGGCCTGAGACTCAGTATTACAGTGTTCTAAACATTTGTGTTCACTATCTTCCTCACTAGGCTGAATGGGAAGCTCTGGAGCTGACTGACCACCAGTGGGCGCTAGAGTCTGTTGAGGAGGAATTGATGAGCAAGGAGTTGGATCTGGATGGGATGTTCAGCACTGAGCTGCCGACTGGGATTTTTTGATTGCCCATGTGGTGCTGGACAAATGTGCTAGGGAAACCAGTTTGCTAGTTAGAGAAGATCACAGCCTGAGCTGCTTGAAGGGATTGAGAGGTGATGGTGAAATATTGTTTTCTTGGATGTGTAAACTTTAGGTTGACTAACTGTAAAGCAATTATTTCTCTCCTTCGAGATCCATTGTCACAACTACAAACATTTTGCATGATGCTCATTTGATTCAAATTAAGCTCTCCTGAATAATTTTCTAATATCATGTTTGGTCACGGGAACTTTAGAGTGGCTTTTAGAATCTTTTTAACATGTTGTGAAACGGCAAGTCGACCTTTGGGTAGCATTGATTAGAGGATGTTGTCAGTGATGGAAGAGTCATTTCAAGCAGCTCACATTGTAATAAGTGTGCAGGGATTCGAAGGAAAACTACGGCCATGTGTCACATTTCCCCGTTCACATTTCCCACTGTTCCCTAATGTCCTTGTGTTTTGCTCATCTACAGTAACATTCCCTGAATGTGTTTAATTTCTAGATCTAAATGCAGTGCTGGTGGAAATGTCCCCTATCTATGTGCAGAGATCTGTTTGCCGCATTGTTTTTTTTTTTATTTATCTCCCAAACCATTTTTGTAACTTCCTGTGTTTTGTAAAGAAACATATGACAAGACCTGCTGGTGTTTTTTTCTCTATAATTATTAATTTTTGAGATACATGACACAAATAAAATAAATTTGAAGTTTTGTCATTATTTGTATAACACTTGACTTAGTGGGGATACTGGGCTCCACTGCATTAAAAGAATTAGATAGCTCTGATGTTAATTTCAAATTGCCACGGTGATAAAATTAGTGATTACTTTGTAACTCTAGTTTATATTAAACTGGACTTCACCAGTACCATATCTAACCGTTGAAATGGTCGATCACAGATGAGGAACAATGTAATTGTAGGATTTTTTGTACATATTTTTAAATTCAGAGATGTCTATAAAGCCAAGGCAAACCCGTCACTTCATTCAGAGAAACCAGTGAGAGGTGCACATCTACCACTCTGAAATGGTGCAGGCACAACGCTGTCAAGCATCCAGAGCCAGCAGGGGGTCAGCCATCAATCCAGGTATGGAGTCTGCATGAGGACCGGTTTGTGGAGCCCGTTGAGAAGCTGGACTGTAACCAAGCAGTAAGATTTGAGTGTGATGCGCATCCGTGGATCTTGCAGCGGGCCTAGGACTCATTGACGATCCTGCTTTGTACCCGGGCGTGAACCCGGCGCCCGCGTCGTTTTCCGCCCTCCGGTGAATCAGATTTCCGTTCCGCGTCCCTGCCGCTCTGACTCAGTAGCGGCATGATGGCTGAGGGCGGCGGACCCGAGTCGGGTAATGGGGCTGAGCCCGACCCGGAGCCGGTGTCCGTTGAGACGACTGTTCCTCCACCTGAAACTCAAAAGGACAGCATCGGGACACTTCTGAAGACCGCACTGCGGAAGGGCGATGAATGGTGAGGTTTCCGGCCGATTCTGGAGCCGGCCCGCGGGGAACCGGCCGGGAATTGCGGGCCTGGTTCAGGACGCTAGAGCCCTGGGGTTTACGCATCGCCTGGACAGATATTTATAACCAGATTAATCAGTGTTACATAATAATTATTCACTTCAAATGAAAGTCGTGTCCGCCACATTATGAGCTGATTTGCTGAAACTCTTTCCTTTAGCACGATGATTGAAGCTGTATACACGGCCTAAGGGTGACAGGACAGTCCGGGGATGTACAGGCCGCATGGAGCTTCGCGGCTACGCTAGTGCTTTGTCATGTGTGCTGGGTGTCACCCAGGAAGCCCCCCCCTCACTTAAATAAATTCATAATTCATAAAAATAAAGATGGAGAAATATTACTAACTGTATTTTACAGAAATAAATTGGCAGGATGACAAGAGTTAACTAGAAACCGGCCCTCAAGCTGGAGGCTCTTGTACGTTTTCTGTTTGATTATTCTTATTAAACACATTTTGGCATATTTTTGTGATTTTTAAACACGTGGCTGTCCCTTACGGGGTTTTGTTTCACTTTTATTTATATTCTCTAAGTTCCTTGTTTAGTAGTATATGTTGATGGCATTTACAACTGTCCATTATCCGTGTTTTCAAATTTTTCTAACTCTTAAGAAGTCTTTCGTTACGGTAACTAGTGACGTTGCGAGTTTCAGTTTTGAACGTCAATACAAACTAACAGGTCGTGAAATAACCACAACATTAACAGATAAGCCTAGCAAGAAAATGTCTACATTAAATGATCTTGGGCTGAAATGAGAATATTTATTACGTACTCAGTGTGATGAATCGCCCCAATTAGCATATCCGCAGGTACATTCATACCCTGTGAATTTTCTTGTTTATCAGGTTCTTAGTTGACAACCGGTGGTTTAAACAGTGGAAGAAGTATGTTGGTTTTGACAGCTGGGATTTGTACAATGTTGGTGAGAATAGTCTCTACCCAGGACCCATTGACAACTCAGGGCTTTTTTCAGGTGAGCTTGACACCAGACTTTGTAATGTATAGTTGTCCTCAGACTGCTTTCAGTTTCTGATCAACTTCCTTGATCCAGTGACAGACTGGGTGTTACACATAAATCATTACAGCATGTTCTGGGAAAAGAAGATGCAGATTCTGCTGTTTTGCTAACCCTTCCAAATGTATTGTAGACCAAGAGACTCAGACACTGAAGGAGCACCTTATAGATGAGTTGGACTATGTTCTGATGCCCACTGAGGCCTGGAACAAGCTTGTCAGCTGGTATGGCTGCATGGAAGGGCAGAACCCCATTGTTCGCAAGGTGAGTTTCCCCAAAACGTGACCTTAGCAGTCTTCTGGTAGCTTTTTCTGTTTTTGCATCAGCCACTGTTTGTTTTCGTGATTGTTGATGTCATTCCAAGTGTGATAAACTAAGAATGTGTTTCGTCATGTCCTGGCGTGTCTGTTGCGTTCACAGTTTGAAGGTTAACCAGGGTGGTTGAGATTTTCACATTCATCAGCATGTTTAATCCTTACTGCTCTGAGAGGTTGAAGGTGTCATCAGTGTGTTGTAAGTGCAGATATCTTTTTTTATGCAGGTCATAGAAAAGGCTGAGGGAAAATGTCAGTTATAAAGTCATCTCTGCTGGATTTAAAACTTTATTATTCTGAACTATAACTATTGACATGAGGCATTTTAAGTGACCAGACAGAATAATTTGTCTACTTAGTGATTTTTGGTTTGTCTGAAAGGTGGCATGGTGCCTCACACCGCCAACGTAGGGGGTATAGATCATCTCTTCTGTGTGTGTGTGTAGTTTGCACGTCCTCCGTGCATCATGCAGGAGGGTACTCTGGTTTTCTCCTGCAGAGTCACAATTCGATCCTTGGCAGTTTGCGACATCAGTGCCACCCACTGGAGCACCGTGCTGCCCTCAGTCAGAACTGTGAAACTTTGAATGACACAAAAAGGACGTAGAAAACACCTTTATGGTTTCTAGAGCAGTGTTTCCCAGTCTGGTCCTTGGGGACTCACAGACAGTCCACATTTTTTCTCTACCAGGAGCTGGGGGAGGTGTGGCAAATATGTGGACTGTCTGTCAGGGAGCAGGGAGGAAGCAAAAACATGGACCAACTATGGGTCCCCAAGGACCGAATTGGCAAACACTGCTCTAGAGGAATATGTTAGCTGGGAAAGCACGTAACAGTGTGTCAAATTGGGCAGATGGTATCTCCCAGCACCTGACTTTCTTAAGTCTGAGTTGAACATTTTTTCGCTCTTAATGATGTGAAGTTCTGGGGAGAATTTTCTGTTTCGTTGTGCTTGACAAAGCTTGCAGCATGTAAAGTGTCAAATTGGGGTAGCAGAATATAACCCATCTAAGATCACAAGGACATTTTGTGATGGGGGGTGGGGGTAATTGGTCATTCCAGTTTGGGGTGGGGTAAATGTCAAGAATACTGGACAATCGTGTTCTAGAATACAATTATCATAATCTTTTGTGATTGGTCTGTTGTAAATTTATTTCATCACTCATTCACAATGGATGTTTTTTTCAGGTGGTTGAACATGGCATGTTTGTGAAACACTGTAAAGTGGAGGTCTACCTATTGGAATTAAACCTTTGTGAGAATAACAATATGGACAATGTGGTGACTCGCCACTTCAGCAAGGCAGACACTATAGGTGAGATTCACTCGGGAGAATTCACCCAAAGCAGTTGTTGTGGATGCCAGCTGTCACTAATGAATTTCTCCCTGCTTATCTGCAGACACGATTGAGAAGGAAATGAGGTCAATGTTTGGTATCCCAAAAGATCAGGAGACACGATTGTGGAATAAATATATGAGTAACACGTATGAACAGTTGAATAAGCCAGACAGCACTGTCCAGGACGCTGGCCTCTTCCAGGGCCAGGTATGACACTGTATCGAGGTTCTTAATGTCGCAGTGCCCCTTTACAGGCACGGGTAGTTTGGGTTTGTCCAGCCTCACATGCAAGTTCATCTATTGACTAGTGTGTATCGCCAAAGGCCCATCCTTTCCCAGCAGCGTCTTTCATTGCTGCTAGTGATGCCAAATGAAGCTTCATGAACCATTTTCTGTATTTTTTCACCCCACTACATGGCGCTCTTGGTTTGCGTTGGGGCATGAATCAAGCGCTTTATTGAACAGAGACCACCATTTAGTGGTGTCAGAAAATATAGTGATTGGTTTATGAAGTTTCGTTCGGCCATCGCTAATCGCTGCTTTGTTACCACAGGTGCTTGTGATTGAGACGAAAAACGAGGATGGTACCTGGCCTAGGCAGTCGACACATACCAAGTAAGTCAGTCTGGTTTCTTATTAGTGTTGATTAATCCTTGTTCTCAGGCAGAATGCATCTAACTCTAGGACAGGATGTGGTTAACATACCTCTCTTTACCCAACAAATGCAATCACTTTCTGACCATTTAAACTCCTCCCATCTGGTTTGGCAAGCCCACCTTTCACAGTCGCCTTCTCCGTCAAGTGTGCCACACACTGCTTTTGTATGCAATTTGGTGCTTAAAATTCTCAGATTTTCTATTAGACTTGATGTGTTTTCAGCGTGTTCCTCCAAAATGTACCGAAGCGTCGCTGC
The DNA here is from genome assembly GCA_026776945.1 of Isichthys henryi. Taxonomy (NCBI): domain Eukaryota; kingdom Metazoa; phylum Chordata; class Actinopteri; order Osteoglossiformes; family Mormyridae; genus Isichthys; species Isichthys henryi. The sequence continues at coordinate 27,015,428 of JAODJX010000129.1, read as the reverse complement.
CATATAAAGGCACGGTTCAGACTGTTACTTTGCCCTCAGATCCAGCACCACCACGTCTCGCAACTTCACCACATCCCCAAAGCTTTCTTCTAACTCTTCAGCCACCATCTGCTCTACTGTAACCAACGGGGATAGCAGCAGCACGGGAATCTCGCTGAATAACAGCACCTCCGCTGGAAACAGGCAAGCACATCACGCGGAAAAGAAAAGCATACAGGCTGACGTTTGTGTGTCTGCAGTGACGTTCCCTGCATCTTTGGAGCACCGGAATTTAACGCTCGACTTTAACGGCGATCAAAGCAGATGTATAATAATGAATTAATCACTTTTGTAGGTTGGGTGGCTATAACTCTTATAGCTCCTCCTACAACTACAGGGAGGTTCAGTCTCAGCCTGGCCTGTGTGGCCTCAGCAACCTTGGAAACACCTGCTTTATGAACTCCGCCCTCCAGGTAGGTACATGCAATGTCTATACCCCCTATCCATAGTGTGACTGTTATAAACCATAGATTGTTTTGGCTTCACAGTCTGTTACCTCTGTTTTGTAATTACTGCTTCCCATTTGGTCATTTTGCATATCTAGTTATATCTAGATATCTGAGTGATCTGCCGTTTAACTGTGGGAGTTATTTACGATGTATTTGTGTGTATATGCTGCTCAATGGTGTTGACATAAAATATGCCCCCCCCAGTGCCTAAGTAATGCGCCGCCCTTGACGGAATACTTCCTAAATGATCTGTACGAAGCTGAGATCAACCGGGAGAATCCACTGGGCATGCGGGGGGAGATCGCAGAGGCCTATGCCGACCTAGTCAAGCAGATGTGGCAGAGCCACAGTAGTCATGTGGCGCCACGCATGTTCAAGGTGAGCGAGCGTGTGAGCGTGCAAATGTACACGTGTACACAGTAAACGGCGTTCGAGCATGTCAGTGGTGAATAAATGATCAGCCCATGTGGTCATGTAAAGGACGACTTTTCTTGTCGCTGTCCTCAATTTCCAGACACAGGTGGGCCGATTTGCACCCCAGTTCTCAGGGTACCAACAGCAGGACTCCCAGGAGCTGCTGGCTTTCCTCTTGGATGGACTCCATGAGGACCTGAACCGGGTCAAGAAGAAGCCTTATGTGGCCCTGAGCGATGCCGACGGTCGTCCTGATGAGGTGCTTTCCCCAACGAGTTTCCATCTTTGGCTCTCCTCGTCATTGAGGACACTTGATACAATTCAGTAATGTGTGTACTGTTGACTTGGCATGGTGTGGTAACTAGAGGTCAACACCATGGCAAATTCTGACGGACATTGTTATCAAAATGCAATATTCACCACAGACATGGTATTTGGAAATGTAGCCTGGTTTTACCATGGACACAGACGGGTCTTGCCACAGACACGTTGATGATCCCCGGTGATATTGTTTTCTTAACAATGAGTAAAGATTGAACATCTGTTTTATTTGAATATCGGGGAATTCAAAGGACATAATTGGTTGATTCTGCCAACACAACAATGAAAGCTATATGAAAACGCTTTTTCTCAGGTCGTTGCAAAGGAAGCTTGGACAAACCATCGTCTTCGTAACGACTCCATCATCGTGGACATCTTCCACGGCTTGTTCAAATCCACACTGGTCTGCCCTGAGTGCTCCAAGATTTCTGTCACCTTTGACCCCTTCTGCTACCTCACTCTGCCCCTTCCAATGAAGAAAGACCGTACCATGGAGGTATTCCTGGTTCGCATGGATCCCCAGTCTAGGCCCATGCAGGTAGGATTCTTACCTTTCATCTTACAATTTTAGCAGTACACGAGTGTATTTATCGTGCTTTATGCAGATTCCCTTGGCAAGACAGTATTATTTTAAAAAGCCGAAATGTATTGCTTTCAGGTAACTGTAAACCATGTACTTACCAGTGCATAATGTACTGTTATGTATCTTTAAGATGGGCATGGTGATTGGGGAAACCACGGAAGCCGTGGTCTGGTTCAGTACTGTAAGAACGGTCTCTATTCTCCAGTACAGGGTGGTGGTAGCCAAGCTGGGTATAGTGGGAGACTTGTGCAACGCCTTGTCCAAACTGTCTGGAGTTCCTGCAGAGAATGTAAGAAGCCAACATTTCCTCCTAACACTAGTCCTGATGTGCTGCTGTTCCAGTGATAATCTATTGGTGCTCTCATTGGATTTCAGTACTTTTATTTTACGTTATGAGTTATTACAGTCATAAACATCTGTCCATTATTTTAGTGTTTCATTTATAAATGACATCTCTTCTTCCATGTGGTGCCTGTGTGTGTCACTTTTGGATTTTATTCTGAAGAATCGCTAAGTAGGATCCAAAGGTGATTTTTGTGCTAAACTTTTTTTTTTTTTTTTTTTCTTTATTTAACGTTTTGTTCTAGATGGTGGTAGCTGATGTTTACAACCACCGTTTCCACAAAATTTATAAGTGGGATGATGCCCTTAACCACATAATGGAGAAGGATGATATATTTGTGTAAGTGGGCTCACTTGCAGGTTTCGCTCACTATCAGATGAACCATATGTAATACAGTTAGAAATGGTGTGCATTAGGTAAGAGTTGGTATGATACGTGATGCTGTGACTGAGAAACCCAACCATTTCATCATCATTTGCTGTTGAGAATGTTGCCGTTTCCACATCAGAATAGGAGTTTTGTGTTCCGCAGCTATGAGGTGGAGGGGGACTTGGGGGAGCGGGTCAACCTGGCGGTCTACTTTAGGGAGAGGTACTCGAAGTTGTCCGGCGGTTCCTCGAGCACCATGCTGTTTGGGCAGCCCCTGCTCCTTACCGTTCCCCGGCAGAACCTCCCCATGGACGTACTGTATGAGAAGGTGCTGGACAGGATCTCGTAAGAGTGCTGCCGCCTGTCGCCCCTCTCGCACTTTGCTCTGTTTGGTGGGTATCATTGGGCGACTGTGGTCATGTGACGGTCCTCCCCTTTTCCAGCCGCTATGTGAAGCAGCCTCATGGCTGCGTGCCTGAGCGGAAGGCCTCGGCCTCGGCCTCCACATCCAGCAGCAGTAGCAGCAGCAGCAGCATCCAGGCATCCATGGGTGCCAGTCGCGGGGCGGAGTTATCAGATGGACCGACCTGCAGCGTGGGTTCTGCTGGCCTTTGCACACAAGAGCAGGAATCTCGTCCCTGCAATGGCCCCAATGGGCTGTGTGAAGGTCTGCACCTCGGCCACATCCTGCCTGACCTCGTTTGCCTGATTGTCGGCATTAAGACCTGATGGATCAGGTTCTTGTGGATTTATTTTACAGGAGAGGAGGAAGCGATGGATCAGCAGGTGAGCCTTGAGCAGGACAACAGCCAGTCAGACGGCTCCGTAGGGGAAGAAGATGGTGCAGATGTTGAGGACTGTCTAACTGGCAACCTGCCTAAGAAGAGTTGTTCTCGGCCTAAACTGTTTTCAATCAGCCTGGTGAACTCGTACGGAACAACCAATATCACTCCTCAGCCTTGCGATGGAAGCCTCCTCAAATTGAACAGCAAGTATCAATTTCTGCTTTTTGTAGTTCTTTGATGCATGATTATGGCAACTTTAGAAGAGCTGTCTGATCGATATGATTTGACCTGAAAGCTGGGTTTGCTCTATCCTGAAGGCATTGAAGCCTTTATACAAATCGATGTTATTTAATGCTTGTCAAAAATTGTTCATATTTGCACCTATTCACTGTGTACAGCACATTCCACAGTGGCCCTAGACTGGGATTTGGAGATGAAGAGGCAGTACTATGACGACCAGGAGGCAGAGGTCAGGAAAACAGAACTCCTCCCCCTCTCTAAGTTAGCCAAAGTGTTACAGTCTGTGTGAGCCCCAGTGCACACTATCACCATCTACTGGTGTAGCTAATGAAGTTTTTTTTACTGCTAAAAATATCAGCTTATGGTCCAAAAAACTCCAGGAAGGATGTAGGTGTGTTATACAGACGAATCAGGCTCTAACTCTACTCTACCTCAGGCTTATGAGAAGCATGAGAGCATGCCGCAGCCTCAGAGAAAAAGGACCAGCGTGGCCTTGAAGGACTGCATAGAACTCTTCACCACCAATGAGACTCTGGGCGAGCATGACCCCTGGTGAGGTCAACCCCTTGGATATTGCAGTGCATTTCGTACACACAGAATTCAAAGTGGATATACTGAAACTGTGCTCTTTCTAAGTAGCTACACAAATGATATTTTCTCTTTCCACAATTGTGTCCCATGTGGAAATTCTACTTAGGTGACTTGCTATAACCTGCTTATCCATTGTGCACATTCCTTTAGGTACTGCCCCACTTGTAAGAAGCACCAACAGGCTAACAAGAAGTTTGACCTGTGGTCCCTGCCTAGAATCCTGGTAGTCCATTTGAAACGCTTTTCCTACAATCGCTGCTGGAGGGACAAGCTGGACACTGTGGTGGACTTTCCCATCAGGTAGACGTCTGCTGCTTCGAGATGGACACAGTGCTTCCCTATGTGATAGACCCATGCCCAAAACAACAAAGGAATGTAAGACTTCACCATGGACAAAAATGAGCAGTCGGCCATCTTTAAGGGCGGAGCTGATAGTTCTACATTATACATTCTCATTTACTTTTTTATGAAGCCAGAAACTCCAGTCATATAATAGCTGAGGGAGTGCGCTGCAGTTAGGTTTTGTGACCAAAACATGACTGCACACTAGGTGGTGCTGATTTGCTGTCATGAAACAGCAAGGTCATTGTTTCAAAGTTTATCTCTGTAGTATTTACACTGTGCTAGTGTAAATAGATGGTTTGGTTGATATTTAGACTGTCATTTCCTTCCAGTTGATTTAAAGTTGTAAGTAAGAGCACAATAATCCGCCTTCTCATCTTGAGTCCTGCCATGGAGAAGAGTCAAAAAGAAAAGCTGAGTCACCCTAACTTGCAGACGCCAGAATAGAGGTCATGAAAGGGGCATGTTAAGGGATCTTTCCTGCCTGATCACAACCTGGTCCTAGAAACTGTTCATAACATCATTGTATAAATATTGTTACTTAAGGCTGTCAAACAGCCCCAAACACTAAAGTCTGGCAGCTGTAGAATACTGGTGACTGTTATACATGTGGGAAGGGTGAACAGCTGGTCTCTTTCTCCTCCAGGGACTTAAACATGTCCGAGTTTGTGTGTGATCCAAAGGCAGGCCCCTATGTCTACGACCTTATTGCCGTGTCCAACCATTACGGCGGAATGGGAGGAGGTCACTGTGAGTATTTTTCCAAAGTTGATCTGCTTACATATTTTGTAACTGGTGCACCATCTGACAGGTCCTCCAGATCGCGGCCATGTCATGCTCCGAGGGCTCGCTTTCTCTAGCTGTGTGTGGTGTCTGATCTCTCTGATACATCTGATCTCTCTCTCTGTGCCACAGACACAGCCTATGCCAAGAACAAAATCGATGGGAAATGGTATTACTTTGATGACAGCAGCGTTTCATCAGCCACTGAAGACCAGATTGTGGTGAGCAAAAATTGCAAAAACATGTACATTTATATATACTGTAACTGTTGTTCAGCATAGCTTTAGCATCCAGTGTTCTACCACACTGGCATATTGCAAATTTTGAGGGCCTTTCCAACCTATTAACTGTCCTTCTGCTTTTGTTGTCTGCAAATTCCTATGGTAACCATAACACCATGTTTTTCGCTGTAGACAAAGGCCACGTACGTGCTCTTTTACCAGCGACGAGATGAGGAAACTCCCTCAAAGTCTCCCCCTTCGGCCTCCCTGGGCGGGGCTCCTGACTCTGGGGACGATCACATGGACACCAACTGAGGGGCTCGGCGTGGGGGCCGTGCTCGCAGCAGCTTCCACTGCCTCGGACCCTCATCTCCAACCACGTTGCCCATCTGTTGCTTTCCAGTTTTTAGATTTTCTTCACATGCATCGATGTCGTTTTGATGCGTCACCTAAAAGACTCCATCTTTTGGAGCCCACGGGCTACAGAAGTATCAGCCTGGTCGTGCTGTTAAGAGTACACAGGGATGTCGACCTCACTGGACCACCAGAATGTTTAAAAAAAAAAAACAAAAAAAAAAACAGCAATTCTTTTATGTGCTATAGGTATCTGGAGAGAATAAAATAAGCCAAATGCACATACTGTTTGTAGCTAAGTGTTATATGGGGGGGGAACATTTTTTCTCAAGCTATGTGAGGTAGGTGGAGCCAGAACACCCCTCCTATCCTCTCTGTCTCTTCCTACTCCATAAACATACATGGCTGCATGATGTAGAATGCAGTGGTCATCTCCTTCTGAGCAGATGGGTAGAAAAATGGTCAAATGCAAGGGTCCTCTTTTGTAAAGAGAATCTCCCAGCTGATGGATATCTTTCTGCGGAACATCCTCTGTTCGTCCGTCACTGTTTTGACTAGCAAATTCTGCCCGTGGAACAGTGCACAGAAGCAGGACATCACTAAGGTGTTCTTTTATGGTCTGTGGGAGACGGGGCGATGCCATCTTGCCCTAAAAGACTTGGGCTTTTTACAGTGCAGCTATGTGTTTCAGCAGTGAAGCACAAACGCACAGGCTATTGTTTGGATAAGGTTTCTTTTTTCATTTTATGACATGTGTAAAAATACGACACTACTTCCTGGGTAAGCAGTTATTAAAGTACACCATTATCACCAGGGTGTTTTACCGAAAGCTTGAAATAGATTGTTTTTGCTGCTGAATTCCTGTAATCTATCCTCTGTAGTCTTGCAACATTTCCTGTGGAAACGGTCTTTCACAGTATCATAACACATGCTGTAGCACGGAAATCGAATATATTTTGAATTCTTTTGTGTTAGCAATGATTAACAATACTGCTGTAGATAGGAGTGAGAGCAGGTAGAAGCTCACCATGCAAATGAGAGATCAGAAGGGCATCAGGTCATAATTCTTCATAGGGTGTGGAAACCGTCTGAATAGGCATCATTGTGTCAGGGTTCAGAGTATTAACCCACTGAGTTACAATGATGACTCTTCTAAGAGCAAATAGCAGAATGTCTGTATTATGTGGGATTTCACATGACTCTTGTTTTATTCATGTAGAAAACATCTTTGAAAATTATGTGGTGGGTACCGATTAATGGGTTTAATATTTACTAAATGCAGGTAGTGTTGGTCGTTTTATTACAGAAGGCGTATTGCACATATAAATCACACCTGGAGTATGAGAACTTACAGGAATGGCCTTTGTGGGTAACTTTTCTAGAAAATCAGCCTTTGCTTTTCCCTTCTACCTTATCCTCTGTGTTTAATGCGCTTTCCCTTCTGTGGAAATAATCCGAGAGCCGTTTGGAGACAGTCTGATAAATTAAACTGAGGTTTATTATACAGAATTAGTATTTGTAGCTCAGAAAATTACAGTGTATTCTGGTATAAAAAATGACCTGAATCCCAAAAGCTTTTTAAAAGATAAGTTTTGGCTATTTGATCTAACTTATATTCCCATTCGTTCATCAAAATGTGGCTTTCCAGCTTACAACCCTTTGTATTCTACATGTATTTTAAAAAGTGTAAAAGCTTGACATTTGTTAATTTTTTTTTTAGTAAATTTAAAAGTGCTCTTTTTATGGAAAACTAGAATATCAAAGCATATGGGTTTATTAGGTTAGACTAATGGATCCAGCTTCCAGATTTTAAGTTGTTTAATGCAAATATAGCTACATCTTGGAGAGTTCATGCTTCTTCCATTATACATTATCGTGTAAATATTGTGTTATAGGTAACTTGAATGACTTGCATACATTTGCAGAATAAATAGAATATTGCAGAGTACTTCATTTCAGACTATTTCATGAAGTCTGTTCTTGGGAAAACGTACTTGAAAAGGTGTAATTATGAAGTTGACAAGTTATCAGTAGGTATTCTGCTCTCAGCACAGTTTATCCCAGTGTAGTAAAACTCGTAATTGACTAAATGTTGGATAATTACTGAAATATTTTAGATTAAATCCTTTGCTTAACAACATGCCCACCAACTAGTCATGAAATCCATGACTTAAAATTCAATGTAATCCTTCTTCCCCATTTGTCTTGGGCAAACTTCCTCCAGACAAACACACTCTTTGTTCTCAGCTCTGGCTACTTCAGCTCCCTCTTTCACACTTTATGACGAGTCCCTTATGCAATTAGGAAGTTGTGTAAAAATCCAAGTTCTGTCTCTTAAGCGCTGGTGCAACAAGTTCCTCATACTAGTTTCTAAGTAAAATCATCTTCATTCCAGATTTACGAAAGTATTAAATTGTTCACGTATTCCCAATGCTGGCATTAATTCCCTGCAAGCAGTTGGTTAGTATTCAAGCCTTAAAATTAAAAAGGCTAAATTATTCCTTAATATACATGCACACCTCTGGTCAGGCAAACCACCTTTACCTCATGTAGCCTATCAGCAAGTTTTTATCCAATAGTGGGATGGAAGAGGAAAGCTATTTGGTTTGAGGACTGAAAGACACAGACAACTATATTTTATGATTTATTGGTCCCATAACACTAAACTCATCTATGCTTCTCATGAGCAAGAATACAACTGTTGGGTTAAGACTTTTACATTCATCAAACATCTCTCTTAGTAAGATTTCAAGAAGTGTCTTCATAGAGTAAAAGGCAAAACACACAGCTGCACTGTGCACAGGGCAGCACAGGGAGTCTGACAGGGATATGGGTCTCGAGCCAAACATCTGGTAATACACCACAGTACCACCATTGCTTGTTAGGAGGCTTCCACAGGACTTATTTGCTCAGCCTGAGGAGCTTTTTGATGTCTCCATCGATGTTGATGGTCTGGAAGTTCCTACCATACCGCTTGAAGGGCTCTCCATCTGGGCCGATGAGGAACTTCTCAAAGTTCCAGGCAACGTCACTTCGGCAGACGGGACTCCAAATAATGGACTTGGGGTCGTTCATGAGAGATGTGCTATCATCACTGGGAAAAGGCAGCTTTTCCTTGAGAAAGATAAACAAGGGGTGTGCATCCTTCCCATTGACATCCACCTTCTCCAGAAGCTTGAAATTTGGCTCAAAACCATTTCCTGGTCGGATGTACTTCAAGGCCTTGAGGATCTCCTCATTCTTAAGATTCTCCTGGATAAATTCAGTTAAAATTAATTTTTTTTTGCAAATAACCATAATAAATAATTTTGTGCATCAAAAAAAAAAAAAAAAAATCCTTCCCAACATTACATCTAAAGAAATACTCACGTTGCGTATACAGATTACGATACACATTAACAAAACATACATTTTTCTTATGCAAAATAACGCTTCATTTAATATATACTGTACCTACACGGCATAAGTACGAAGCATAATGACGAACTCAAAAGACGGTAAACGGTCATGGAGTGCCGCTCCAGCAAATGATTTTGTTAAAACATGAAATTTACAATCTGCGATCATAGCAGAAAATAGCGTGGAATCCTGACCTGGTGTCCGAACTGGTTGCAGGGCACCCCCAGAACTACAAGCCCCTGGGCGGCGTAGCGCTCCTGGAGCTCGTTCATCTGGGTGTAATCCCTGGTGGTTGTACCTCAGAGAGACGCCACGTTCTCGATCAGCACAACTTTGCCCTTCAAGCAGGAGAAGTCAAACGACTCCCCCGTAACCAGCTTCGCAGAGAAGTCATAGATGCTCTTTGCTGCTGCCATCACGCCGCCGAAAGACTCCAACAATGTCTCAGTGCAGGTGCTTTGGAGCTCTTTATTCCCCCGACTGGGGCGGGAGTGGGCGGTGCAGGAGGCTGGCCCCAACGTGATTCAAGTGTACCATCCTCCTGGGATCCGTTACTTAACAACGCACAGTTGCATGACGCAGAGAAACTAGCAAAACACCAAAAATGCCCTGCGTTAACACACGTGTCTGCTCACCAGGGGAGAGTCTCTGTTCTGTCCCTTAGTTTCTACAGTTGCCATTATTTTTATGTAATCATGATTTAAATAATACTGATGAATAGGCTGGTGAGGGACTAATACGTGTTTTATAATTATTAAAACATATAGTACGAATAAAATGGTCTTTAGGATCTCTCGACTTCGCTCCCCATTCGTTTCCGCTCTGTTGTAACATTTGGTGACGGTCCCTTACGGGTTTGCGTTTTGGCGCGTAAAAATAAATTGAATATTTTTAAACCCGGAATACACAGAAGAGTTTTCTTTATTTTTAAAAAAGGAATTTTCTGACATCAGGTACGATATAGTTTTCATTTCCTTACTGTCACAATCTCGGCGCAGTAATTACACTCGTCGCAGAGAAAAACTATTAAAGTCGCTTCAGCATAACGCTAATATGTAGCTATTCTACTGTGTAACCAAAACGCCGTGCAGAAGTACGTGTCGCTTTTCTATAGTCATTCTAACTAGCTAGCGCTGGTTATGCTGGATTTAACCTCTCCACATGCATTACAAGTTATCAATTCATGATTAATTACGGAGATCATAACCGGACTAAAAATATGTGCGCCAGGGATTTCACATATTTATATGCGCTTTCCATCAGCGACATAAATGATTTTCGACAGAGATGAAGCAGCTATTTTTTCCTTAAATGTTTCGTGTCTGTTAACCTCTTTATTATTAATTTAAAGATTGCTTCAAGTTATACCTAAGGGCATCAGTAAAGAACTGACGATACTCTATATTGCTGGTAGTACAATTGTAAGTCCTGTGTCAAGAAATGCCGTGATTTAATAATAAGTCTCTCATAATCGAAAGTTTTTAGGCAGAAACCCAGCTGTGTGGACCTGCGCATCTGTTCGTATTTCTGCAGATCGGATAACGGGCCTGCACTCTGACCAGGTGGAAATGCTGCGTAAGAAAAGAGCTTCCGCGGAGAAGAATGAAAATGCAGCTGAAGCTCCCAGTAAGTCCGTCTGATCATCTGGCATTTGCTAAAATCAAAAACATTCTTTAACCATTAAAGGTAATTTATATTACAGTATGACAGTGTACAGGCAGTCCCCAGGTTAAGACAACTTGTATTTACGAACGGACTGCCATAAAGCATATACTTTATACACTAGGACAGCACAGTACTGGAATATACATATATAGGCGGCTCTAGGTACAGTACAGTACCGTATGTAGTTACTGGATAAATATTTTCATTATTATGTTCTGTATTGCTATTTCACTGACTTACCTACAAATTCGACTTAGTCAGACCTAGGGGATGGTTCTCATTCATATCCTGGAGACTGCCTGTACAATATTACATTGGTATCTGTATGTACATGCAGTATAGGCCCCATACAATCAGGGTCTGCTAATATCTCTTTTGACCTGTCATGCAGAGAAGAAGAGTCGCTCGTCAGGACGCAGTATTAAATCCACGGGTCAGAGTAATGTAGATGATGTATATGCCCGGCTCCTGCTGGAGGCAGGAATCTGCTTGAAGCCGGGCAACTCACCCAATGAAATCGGTAAGACGGTATATTGTAATTAATGAGTCTTAGCAGTCCTTGTAAAATAACATCCATTAGGCTTGTCAAACTGGAGCTGATGTGACCATACTGATGTATGTAGACCGAAGCATCAAGCCTTAAAGTGCAAGTACTGCCTTAGATGAAAGGGCCTGTATATTAGGGGGCTCTGTGAGAATATTATGATTAATTCCCTGTATTGCTGTTTACAGGCAACTTTTTGTCATTTTTTCCTTTTATTTTTTAAGTTGTAGACCAAGCTGTCTTCCAGAAGAGGTTACATAACCTGCTTAAGAAGAGTCCTCAGTACCCAAATGTAAGTAGTTATCCCAGAAATGGCCCACACTGTTTACAGAGTTTCTCTAACAAGCTTCTGTATTGCACAGATAATCAAGGAGTTCATATCTGGGCTGGAGTCTTACATTGAGGACCAGGAGAAATTCAAAAACTGCCTCCTACCCTGTGTCCCTCAGACGCTGGATGAGTCTGCCAGGTAAGATCAAGAGCACTTCGCACTGCCTATGGGGTCTTCAGTTTGGTGTCCTGCCCAAAAGGGATTCTAAGATACTTCTAACACATTATGAGTGAAGAAGTGAAGACTGCATTTGTTAGTGCATTTTGGGCAGTTTGGAGTTACTGGTTTGCATGCCCATGTGTTTTGATGGGGAATGTGAATTGGAGTCCGTACTTGGCGGAAACCCACCCAATAAAGGGAAAACATGTACATCCCCCATACATACAGGATTCAAGCCCGAGTGCTATTCACTGAGCTCTACTTTATGTTGGCTTTTATTGTAATAATGGCTTCTGCTTAACCAGCTTAACATGGTTCTTTGTTTCTTGATTTAGATGCTGAAGCATGTTGGGGAAAATAAGCAAAGCTCAGTACTGATCAGATAATATTATAATGGCAGGACAAACATTCTGATTTAGGCATCTGAATGTGTAGCCATTGGTTTAATCACTGCCTGCAGTGCTTTCTTAACTACAAAACAACTTGTTAATTTTATACTGTTTGTTACTCATTTTCTGATGTTGGCTGTCCACATAAAAACTGTTAAGATTGTGCTTCTCTCTCCTTTTCTTTCAGTTCTGTCTCCTCCTATCAAGAAAGCCTTGTACGTCTCCTGTTAGGCGTCGAAATACTCCAGGTATATGAATTTCAGCAGTCAGAACATCATATCAATAGAGTTGTAAGCTGGCGTGATAAATGTAGTGACTGTTTACCGGTGTTTCAGTCTTCTGTGCTAGGAGTTTTGTTTGAGAAACTTCCAGAGTTCATGTTCAATGGGTAAGTGTATAGAAGTTTGAGTGTATTAATTACACAATGATGGGCTCATTCATATGTGTTTTTGTTTCTGCCATTGATGTTGTTGTAATTAATATTTATTTGGTTATGAGACTGTTCTCCTGTTTGTTTCCAACATGTTGACAGTGTTGAAGATAGTGGCCTAAATATCTGCCGCATCGTAATAAACCAGCTGAAGTGGTTGGACAGAATCGTGGACTGTAAGGTACTGTGGTGTGAAACGCACACTTGAAGTACTTTTCCACTGCATCAGGAACCATGCTTTTAGTACTCTTAAGAAACTACCAAAAGTACCGTACTTCAGAGTTTCGGTTTTCCATTGGGGTAAAAACTGGTACTGGTACTGATTGACATCACAACTTGGTGTGGGGTATTGTGTAGGCTACTGAATTTGTGAAATGGTATATTATTGGGCTGGACAATGTGCAAAATTAATACTAACATTGCATGTCACGTACATGCGATACACTTGGACCATGATAGTCCGCTGGGGTGAGGCTACTCTCTGGATATTATAGCATTTTTACTTTGTCATAGGAAACAAAACTTAGCAAGCATTGCAATTTTAATCATTGTTCCTTTTCAGGATTAGGTAGTATGAACTCAACCAGTGGTAGTAGTAGTAGTATGATTTATTCAACAAAATCACATTGCAATGTTTGGAAATTTTCCAGTACTGTGCTGTCCTAGTATATTCTTCTGGCCAGACCACAATTAAAGCTTGGATCTCTTTAATTGTCCATGTAGCCTAATAATATTAATTTGTTATTGCTTCATGTATCATTGTTTTTTGAGTTCATAACTTTTTTTTCAGGACGGCGGTTATATTGTGTTTAGAGGCAGGGTATTTGCATAACGAATCGAGGAAGAAAGCTTTTACAAGTCCCACTGTACTGAAGTACCAAGAAAGCTGGTTTGTTACTTTAGATACTGGTACTCTCCTGGAAGTCAATGGAAAAAGGAAACTACTCAAAGTATCATACCAAAAGTATCCGGTGCGGTGGAAAAGCACCTTCATTGGATCCTGCAGAGCAAGACCTGCTGTAACAGGAGCCGTATTCCCTCTTTCTCACGTTTCCTTCCAGGATTTGGCAGCAAAGCTGCTGGAGCTGGTTGCCGTGGCACCTTTGGAGCTCCAGCGTGACATCATCACCAGCCTGCCAGAGATCCTGGAAGACTCCCAGCATGGAGACATCGCCCAAGAGCTCAAGTGAGTGTCGTATATTGTATCAGGTGAGGGTTGGTTGGAACAGTGGCTTTAAGCGTACTATGTCCCCCGTGTGTCTGACAGATCCCTACTGCAGCAGAACACCCAGCTGACTGTGCCCATTCTGGATGCCCTGTCAAGTCTCAGCTTGAGTCCTGCTCTGTTGACTGAGGTACTGTGTGACCTGCTCTTGGAGAGACTCTGGCTAAATGAAGTTCGTGTGTGGGGTGTGGGGGATTTGTGCCACTGAAGACCTTCCTCCATGCCGTCGTCTTAGGTGCGTGGGGTCATCATGACCACCCTGGTTGCGGTGCAGCTTGAGGACCTCCCTGTCATTGTCAAGTTCATCCTGCACACAGCCTCTGCTCTGGATGCCAGTGAGGTAATGCACTAGCCCTGACTCTAACTACTTCTCCACATGCGTACTACTGGATGTGTCCGCTCTTATGCTTATGAGGCATTTAACCTCATCGTGCACCTCCGTGGGCAAATGCCTGTTGCACTCCAAATTTGTGTCCATGCAGTGGTGTACGTGGGGCTCCAGACGCAATGTGCATAATCGATTCACTAGCGTCCACTTTAAATACCAATATGGACACTTCTGATGAGCGTTGGGGTGATTTGCAAACCCTACAGACTATTTACAAGGTTAAAAAAACTGTTACATACATGTAAATGCGTATGTATCTGTGTGTAGACTTGTCTCGCATTGAAAATCTCTTGCCAGCCAGCTGACCAATGTTGGCAACACTGTGATCTGACTCTCTGAATTTATAAAACATGGAGAAACGGACACAGACCTCACTGCTGTGGGATGTGTGCAGGGAATATCAGAAGAATAATTTCTGTTATCATTAAGAAAAATGTAAATGAAAATGCTGTGCGCATCTGCAAAAAGGCGGCTTGACCGGAGCAGAATGAAAGTTTTCGTGTACACTTACGCAGAGTACTTACGCAGAGTACTTATGCGAGTGTTACGCTTGTGTGGAAAACCATGAACCAGCCTTAACAGTGAGGGCAGGTTTATTGATTAAAATTGTATACAAGTACAAATTCATTGTAGTGGAATGTTCGGGTCCAGAAAGTAAAAAATCCAGACTAAGATTTTGTTTCAACCAGTTGAATATAAAGTCACAGAATACTGAACTGATTGGTTGAAACAAAATCTTGGTCTGGAGTTGTACTTTTTGGACCTGAAGTTTCCACCTTTGCATATTCAATTTAACAGTCCAAGTTTTTTGGAGATGAAGGGTAGGAAAACCATTTAGTCTATTTAATTTTATTCTGTTGTCTGTTATATGACGCCCCCCCAATTCACCGACAGACTACTTCTGCGGTTATACTGCTATCGTAGCCTCTGGGTTATTGACTGACTGGTGTTACCTGGTAGGTGATTTCTGACCTGCGGAGGAAGCTGGACCTGGAGTTTGTGGCCCCTCAACATAATACGAAGGCTGGCAGAAAGGGGTGAGACCGCCGATGGTGACGTCCACCAGAAGGGCTTTAGATTGTTCCTTATTCCCCCACTGATGCGTCTTTCCAAGTGCAGGCTTACTAAAATGGGCTGATGTGAGACTGTGGGCTCCAGTGGTCCATGGAGTCGTACTCAGGGTAGCTTGAGGATACATCTGAGGGTGCTGGGTCTTACTCTGACGGTCTCTGCTGTAAATAATTTTTAAGGTTGTCCAAGTTCCCAGCAGACAATAGTAAAGAGGACTGTGTTTCCCTGCTTTTGGATGTCATCAAGACTGCCGTGCGCTTTCAGAAGACCATCTCTGAGGCGTGGTTGAAGGTAAGAGCTGTTGGTTTGAGGTGCTTCTCTCTCCAGTGAGATGATCTGCAGGCAGATGCTCATCGTATTTGTTTTGCAGGCCGTTGAGAATGTGGTTGAAACGGACGAACACAAGGTAAAAGTAGCATAATTTTCATTTTTGTAGTTGATTTTTATTTTGTGGTTTGACTGCACGCATCTGGATATTTGCAAATTAATAAAATTCAGTTTCCCAGTCACTTGATATGTGGAATGCAAGCACCTAAACTGGATTTTTCTTATAGCAAACTAACATATAGGTGTGAATTTGAAGGTACAGCTGTAATCCCTTCGGAGGTGAAAAGCTGAGGCCTCTTGGTTTCAGCCACTGACATCGCCTTTGTTTCAGGTCATTGACCTGCTGGTGTTGTTCATTCTGCACACCACTAACGCCAACCATAGCCGGAGGGGGGCTGAGAAACTGCTGCGTATCAAAGTGAGGGAGGGGCACATCCGAGAGGCTCTGCTGCAAAGGACGTTCCGGGACCACGGCCAGGCGAGTTCACCTCCGCTGCCTCGGAAAACGGGAGCGGCAGCGTAAAAAACATGGATAGAAAGATGTGTATAGTTCCACGGGAGGTTTAAGAAACTTACCTGTAAATACATCTGCTGTTCAGTGTGGACCTTCATTCAGCCAGCACACAGGCGGGTAGCCAGCTGGCCTTTCATCTTCTTTTAATACCTACAGGATTTTCTTTTCTTTCTCATTTTCCAGCTTCTGTCATAGGCCTAGGTTCTTACTAGCCGCTCACCTCATTACCACTGGCGATTATAACACGTATGTGGCGAGATTATTTCACAACCCTTTCACTACACTGGTGAAGACCAAAGTCACAATCTCAAGCATAGCAGTATGTTTTGTGTCACACTAAATCACTAAATATGTTTTGGTGATGCACTCTTTACTTTCTGAGTTTTCGTTGAAGACGTTGTAATACCACTGCAGCCTTCACTTGGACAAGCGGGTGGACACCACTGATGGGTCGTTCAACAATTCGTCTTTTAAGTGAACGTCTGAATGATGAGGGCTTTTTTTTTTATTTAAGCCAATCAGTTCTCAGTACCCAAACTATTCTACCTATGTGTCTATATCCTTTTGAACTCGAAAGTCTAATGCTAGGGGAGGCAAACTCCAGTCCTGGGGGGCCGGAGCCCTGTGTAGTTTAGTTCTTTCCCTGTTCCCCCACAAATGATTCAGCTCAAGAGCTGTGTGGTAATTAGCACAAGGAGTTGAATCAGGTGTGTTAAATGAGAGAAACACCCAAAATGTGTAGGGCTCCGGCCCCCCCAGGACTGGAGTTTGACACCCCAGGCTTACGCAAATGAATTTCATTGTGGAGCATGTGCAGAATCTGAAGAGAAAACATAGACGTATGGAGGACGGAGTGTGATTTAAATAAATTAATGATCTGTATATATAAATATTTGACATGAATAAATAGACCAAGGCTCTGAAAATCTGGACCTCGATTCCAAATCCAGGCCTTGTTTTCAGTTCTCCCATGTACTTAGATTAATAATTACTGATTCTGATTGGCTGGAAGTTTCACACCTAGTTTCCAGGCAAAGGAAGGCTGGAAAATCAACAGGGATCGTCCTTGAGGACTGTGAGTTAAATAGCCCTGAAAATAAACAAATCCTTTACATGACTAAATGTCCTTTGACCTGAAATGCAATGAGTGAGACTTTGTTCAGGTTTAGTGCTTTAGCTATGGAAATGAGGTGTGTGCAGGCTAACATGGGCAGTGGAGTACAAGCACCATAGTTACACTCACTGTTCTTTGAAATGAACTGGCAGTAAATTGTATTTATATATACTCCATATAGCTTTTGAGCTTAATAACCCACTTCATGCTGGAGACCATATCCGCAGTTAAAAGAAAATATGGTTAGGAATCGTTTAATGATTGCCAGCGATTTACAATCCTCTTCATTTGTGGATGATAAGGGATTCAGAGCTCCATGTTACAGATTATCTACTTGCTATTTTATTTCTTTGTCTTAATACTCATTGAACTGGATCATCTTCCAGAGAGTCTGGTAATCTGTGTTTCATAAGAGTGATTGTCCCTGTGCGCACCCTGCGTATACTCCTTTGTGTACCCCTGCGTATACCCATGTGTGTACCCTTTGTGTACACCTGCATGTACTCTGCGTATACCCCTTTGTGTACTCTTGTGTGTACCCTTCGTATACCCCTTTGTGTACTTCTGCGTATACCCATTTGTGTACCCTGCGTAAACACCTTTGTGTACCCTGCGTAAACACCTTTGTGTACCCCTGCGTGTACCCATGTGTGTACCCTTTGTGTACACCTGTGTGTACCCTGCGTATACCCCTTTGTGTACCCCTGCGTATGCCCCTTTGTGTACCCATGTGTGTACCCTTTGTGTACACCTGTGTGTACCCTGCGTATACCCCTGCGTGTACCCATGTGTGTAGCCTTTGTGTATACCTGTGTGTACCCTGCGTATACCCCTGCGTGTACCCATGTGTGTACCCTTTGTGTATACCTGTGTACCCTGCGTATACCCCTGCATGTACCCATGTGTGTACCCTTTGTGTATACCTGTGTGTACCCTGCGTATACCCCTGCATGTACCCATGTGTGTACCCTTTGTGTATACCTGTGTGTACCCTGCGTATACCCCTGCATGTACCCATGTGTGTACCCTTTATGTACCCCTGCGGTGCTGATCCAGTTCTCATTGCTGCCTGCAGGTGATGCGGAGCTTCTTTCCCTCCATCTCGTCTCTGGCCCAAACCCTGCTCCGATCTCCGGAAACCTGTGTGGTTTCATTTGGGGGTTCCCTGTATAAACTGGCCTTCACCACCTTCGACTCGTACTGCCAGCAGGTGTGATTTGGGTCTGGTCTGGTGTTTCTTCATGTGTACTGATGGGGGGCTGCTCTGGAACCGGGGTTCATCTCTCTGCTATGGCTCCTGTGTGGAGGTTGTGTGATCTCCCCATGTTGTTCTGGGCTTTCCTCTGGGTACTCCAATTTCTCTCCTCAGTTAAAAAATGTGCTCAGGTTAGTTGGAGTTGCCAAATTGCCCATGAGGTGTGTGTGTGTGTGTGTGTGTGTGAGTGAGTAGGTATACCTATTCTTATGGGGACACAATGTCCCCGTAACGTGATAAATATCCATTTTTTTTCCCCTTATGGGGACCCGTTTCCTGGTCCCCATAAGGGAAAACTCCTATTTTATAAAAATCGGTGACTTCTATGAAAAAACTAAAAATGCAAAAACTCTTGTATTTTGCTTGGTTACTTATGGTTATGGTTAGGGCAGGGTGGGGGTTAAGGTTTTCATAGTTAGCATTAGCATTTTTCCCATAGAAGTGAATGAGCGGGCCCCAAAAGAATAGGTATACCCTACATGTGCGTGTGTGTGTGTGTGTGCGTGTGTGTGCACGCTTGGGGGGGGCGCACTCAAATTATTACGTCATTTCAAAAATAAATTTTAGAATCTGCCATCTGTTGCTGAAAGACATTAATTCCAGTGATTGATGGCCATGCTTCCCACTCCCCCAAGAGAGGAAGGCAGTGCAGAGCAGCATGAAGCCTCCTGAACCTATCACTAAACCTGACGCTAACCCTGACACCAAACCTAACACCAAACTAATGCTAACCCTATCACCAAACCTGACGCTAACCCTATCATCAAACCTAACACTAACCCTATCACCAAACCTAATGCCAAACCTAACGCTAACACTAACACCAAACCTAATGCTAACCCTATCACCAAACCTAACGCTAACCCTAACACCAAACCTGACGGTAACCCTAACACCGAACCTGATGCTAACCCTAACACCGAACCTGACGCTAACCCTAACACCAAACCTAACGCTAGCCCTAACACCAAACCTAATGCTAACCCTATCACCAAACCTAACGCTAGCCCTAACACCAAACCTACCGCTAACCCTAACACCAAACCTAACGCTAATCCTAACACCAAACCTAACCCTTCCCACTCCCCCAAGCTGGAGTAGGGAGAGGAAGGCAGTGCAGAGCAGCATGAAGGCTCCTGAACACTGCTGAGTTTTCCCTGCACAGACATACTGCCTGTATATATTGAATTACATAGTAATACTACACCTGCACTTGTTTACCTGGTCATATCAGTGTTTAGAAGCTACCGCCTGAACAGAAAAACTCTAATATAACAAGCCTGGATGACCCTCTGAGCACCTATCAACATTCTCTACATTTTCTGGATGTGGACCAGCCTCACTGATGCACTAGAGATATTGAAAAGTAACAAGAGGGGAGGGGTGACATCTCTGCTTCAGGGCAGGACTGACCAATGACTAGTTATTATCGGACTTATGCTTATGACTTGCTGGGGAGGTTTCCTGCTCAGGGGCAGTACTATAGCTTGCCAGTTTGATTCAGGGGGGTCACTATCCAACAGTACACTGTCTGGCTCAGACTGCACCCAAAATAGCATGCTGTTGGGGCGGGGGGGTAGGTGCTATCTGCAGCCTGCACTGGGTCCCAAACAGCTCACGTACAACACGTCTCTTCTAGTATCTGTTATCCGGATGTGTTCAGCTCTCACCAAACACATCCAAGGTGACAGAACAACAAACGCAACAGGGATTTATTCAAGGCTTTTATTTCTCTTATTGATTTAATGTACAGTGCAGACAAAGCGACAGTAAAAGGATATGTCATGGTATTTATAAATATGTACTGTGCTGCCCCCAGTCCAAGTGATTTTACACGGATCCCATTACAGGGTACGCAAGTCACACAATGGGGTGCGCAGGACTGAGCGGCAAGCGCTTCAGAAGGAACCAATCGCAGGAGCCGCAGTGTACATGTTAGTGAAGGACAATAATCAACAAGAGGTTTGCCGTGATTGGGGTCATATGGCTAAAAGGGAAGCTTGGAGGTTACACAGGCTCTGGGTGACCACTAGGGGGTGACAAAGCCCACACTGCACATTCAGGAACAGGCAACACGACCCTCCCCCACAAGCTCTGCTCTGGTTACCAAAGAGATATTAACAAGCTTTCAACAGACAAGTGTGGGTGGCGGAAGTGAGAAAGATGGGGGGAGGTGCAAATGACAAGCCTCCCTAGCATGACTTGCACCAATTTAAGTAGGAAAGAGTTTCGATTTTGTTGATGCTAGAAAAATATTTGGGGGTGGGGGGTAGCTTTACTTGGGGCCATTACCGAGCACCGCAGGATGAGAAGCAGCTCTGTGGTCAGCTGGGAAACAACATGACTGGCTGGGATTATGTGGAGGGGGCTGCATTATACCCATAAGCAGCAGAGGGGTATGGGGGTCAGGGTGGGGTGGGCGGGAGCCAGAACTGCTTAGGTGGACACAGCACCCTCTCACAGGAAGGGTTCGATATCGACGTCCAGGGCTGAGCAGGGCATGGTGAGCTCAAAGCGGCTGACGACGTCTGGATGAAGAACCCCCAGGTGTCCGATGCTCATCCCACGGGCAAAAATTTCAGCACAGCGGCCGGGAAAGTACGTGGCATCTGAAGGGGAGAGGAAGGGATGGTGAGGGAGCCAAATTCCAAAAATACAGAGTAAAGAAACAGGACAAGCCAGTAGCCTCTGTCCCACAAAAGCACCACAACATGTACACAGAAGTCATGTGAGATCACTTGGGCCAACCAAAACCATCACGTGTACGAGTGCATATGGCAAACGAGGTTTTTCTTTCTTTCTTATTGGAGGTTACTTGTCAGTCACCCAATCAAGATACTCCACAAAATCATATGAAGCCCCTCTGCTTTGATGATGTCACAATAGTTACCATAGCGACACCCAACTAAAGGCAGTGTCCGTCCTAAACAAACAAAAACGAATTCCAACATGATTCTAATTCCCAAAGATAAATAAATGAGGGACGGGTATCTTTTGCCAGCACTCTGAAGGACAAAAGGAGCTTCCTGTCCTGTCAGCTTTCCAGAATCTATTTTTAACTCCCGCCATAATGACAGGCAATCGATAGCGTGTGCATAATTCATTTCTCTTGACAAAAAACTGATCTTCCAGAAGTATTTACACAGATGAATGCCTACTGGAGTGCTTCAAAAACAGTGAAATGCTACAGTGGTGGCCACTGTCCCGCCTCACCGTCAGCTGCCTGTATGTGGTAACCCTCTTGCTTTCCAGGTTTGACATCCAGCAGCTGCATGACTCTGTCCAGAAGGCCATGAATGACCTCGAATCCAGGGCTTTTGTTGTAGTAGACAGCACATAGGCGACGATTGTTCCGGGCACCGACATCTGAAAGGTACATTTGTTTACCCATCGTATTCAGATGGAAATTCCCTTGCTATAAGACTATCATCTAAAGAGGAGCAAGCTGAATCTCAGGGAATCAATATATTAATGAAACTGCACTAAAAGCCTTCAAGAAAATGGATGGGTGTGCACATATACGCACAGGAAAGCATGCATGCGCACGCATGCACACACACACATGCACACACACGCACCAACAAACACACACACCTTTTGTTTCATCCTTCAGCACTATGTCAGAGATCTCAAACAGCTTCAGAGGTAATGGCATCTTCCTGTTAGCAGCCACAGTCTTCAGCAAGCCAGGCAGAAGTGTGGTCCGTGCCACCTAGTGGAAAACACAAGTTACTGCACTTAATGAAAATAAACATTCCCCAGTTACCTCTGTTTGGGAGATTGTTACCATCTAGCAGGAGGGAAAATAAATAAATACTTTTTTTTTTTTTTAAATCAAGCGTTGCATTGAATCAATAGTGCATTTCAAAAACAAATAAATAATTCTACGACAACATAGAAAACCTAGGGCATAAGGCTTTCTGGGACATACCACATTTCCAGAATCATCCCAAGATTAAAAAAGAAAAAATCATAATGGAAACCAGGAAATTTCAGTGCAAGGTCAGACAGACAGTGAGGAAGGACTGCAGCCCACCTGGAACTCGGCCGTTTTCGGGTTGGCAATGTGCACTGCTTTTGTTTCAGCGATGCTGCGGCCCAGTTTATCAGCAATGTCCTCCTGCGAGCACTGTGGGAGACGCCAGGAAATTAAAACGGAAAACAGGCACATATAGGGGCAGCTGGGCACACGAGGGCCAGAGGGACCTGCTTCGGCGTTTGTCCCCATGTAGTGTATAGTGTGCTTTTGTGTTTGGCCAGGTGTGGCTGCAGAGGCATCTCCAGGGCAGGGATTACCAGGGCAAAGGTCAGCGTCTCGGTGAATCCAGCAGCAGCCATGTCCATCCTCAGAAGCTCTGTCAGCTTGTTCAAGGGAAGCTGAAACAGGGAAGCAGATTGTGATGAGATGAAACAGAGGGAGCAATAAGGATGTACAGCAGGGACTCCTGTAAGCCTCACACCGTCAAGGCTGGGAGGTCAAAGCACTCTGGCTCTGTGTGTTGGGAGTTTGCATGATTTCCTGGTTTCATGATAAATACATGAAACCAACTGGGACTTTAAAACTATATCAACTCAAATTAATGTCAATATAAATGCAGTTTTATGCTCCCCGGTCGCCCAGAGGAGGATGGGGTCCCCTTCCAAGTCTAGGTTCCTCTCAAGGTTTCTTCCTGCTAGAGGGAGTTTTTCCTTGCCACTGACACCTCAGGCTTTCTTGGTGGAGTTCTGGCCGGTTAAATGTAAAGTGCTTTGTGACAATGACTGTTGTTAAAAGCACTATATAAATAAAATTGCATTGAATTTCCTCATGTCTCGATCAATCGGTCAGTCAGACAGAGTCAGTCAGTGTCAGATAGAGTCAGACAGACAGACCATCCATCCATGGTATCGCGCTGCCTGCTACCTTCAGCTCCTTCAGAAAGGTAGAGGCTCACCATCACCCTGTACTAAAACACTTCATGGAAGGTGGATGAAAATGCATTGACTTTTCGCTCTACCAGGCTTCTCTAACATATGGCACTAATTCAGCCCCTAATACATGGCACACGTGATGACGGCCGTCTGTCCCCAAGCAGTCCTGCAGCTGTACCCAGACTAGCCGGTTCTGAGGCGAGCCGCACCTGATTGCCGATGGTGTAGGTGCGTGGTGTAGTGCGGACAATGTTGTTGAAGCCGTAGGCGATGGCGGCGTCCTCCACAATGTCGCAGGCGTGAATGACGTCGGCACGTGTTGGTGGGATCTCCACATGGATGCTGTCCCCTTGCGCCTCGGAGCGCAGGCACATGCGTGTCAGCAAGCGGGCGATGCTCTCTGCGTCCTCGCTGCGGAGACAGGTGGGGCAGGCCTCAGACATGCTAGCCATGCAGTAATACAGCTCCACGGGCCAGAGGGCTTATGGGTAAGCATTCATAACATTTTTTCTAGTCCCCCTGGTTATGTTTGTATGATGAGTACAGATAGTCTTTAGCATAAGCATCTCTCTTGCTATCCTTTGAGACACATAGTTTCTTAAAGCCCTCGACCCCCATTCTCTCCATTTTTGCTTATCTAACACTTAATCGTGTCTGATCTCCAAAGTTAAGATTATTCAGATCGTTATTTTGTATTAACACAACAGTTTTTTAAATGATCACTTGATTTACTGAAGGAAAAATTCACCAACCCCCCCCTATCATCCATGTGACAAAGTAAATGCCCCCTCAACTTGATACTTGGTTGTTCCATCTTTAGCAGCAACAACTGGATTCCAAAGCTTCCAGCATTGCTGTAGGAAAATGTTGGCCCTCCTTTTCACAGAATAGTTTCTTTTTTTTTTTTTTTTTTTTTTTTGCTTTCATTTTCAGTTTTAATACCATCCTCTTTAATAACACCTTCAAATGGTCATGCTATGAGAAACAAACAGGACAAAAGACCCTAAGGTGTCTACCAACCATCCCAGGAAGCTGCACAGGGGAGTTTATGGACTTCTGGTTCCCCAGGCAACCAGCATCACCATTCATCCGTATCAAGGAAACTTATTTTTAAAAGTTAAAATATTCATTTTACCTATGAATAGAACAGTGTGATAATACATTTATGCTATAGGCACCTTCATCAGAGACAAATGCGTCATACATTTCATTGCATGCTGATCATTGGTAAACTAATAAAATATGGCTGTGGGGTTTGGGAAAGGTTGTGAATGCAGGTGACATGCTAAAGGCTAATGTCCATCTGCTGGTCACAGATCCACAGGTCATTCGTCCTTGTAGCAGATGCATCCTGGAACATCTCCTGTTTAAATCTGTTAACAGCCAGTCGGCAGTAAGGCTCAGCAAAGTGTGATGTCTTGCATGGAGGTACGTGTGATAAGATATTTTCCTAATTTAGCATCTGTAAAGCCTGCCGTCTAATGTGCTACATGATTTAAGAGATCATTCAGAAAAAGTTTTTTTATTATAATTTTTATTTTATGATTCCATATTTACAGAAATGTAACGCTGGCATTTGAAATGTAAAAGGACAGTAAATTAATAGTGCATTTGCTTGTATGTATGCATATTAGAGGAGAGAATCGGTAACATTAAACATTACGCTACTTTCTTGAATGTTAATGTTTTGGGATGCAAAATGCTTATTGTCTGCCGTTGTCCCACATTTGCACAGATGCCAGTGACAAGATGTGCAAAAAGTAGAAAGGAACCAAGAGAAAAAACACAGAGAGATTATACTCAACTCAACACACCCAGAAACTAGACTCCAAACCCACCCGAGAGATGAGCTTTACACTCAGTGACGGTGGGACTGGGAGCCCAAGCGAAGCAGACCACTCAGGCTTACATGGGCTGTGGAAGTGTAACAGGATACAGGGAGCTTGGCCTCTTAACTGTGCCTGGCACCTTGTGGCTAGCAGAGCAAAGTGAGATAAGTGAGTGACAGGAACTAGAGAAATCCCAAGGCTAGGACTCTGCAGGTCTCCATCATTGAAAAAACTGACGAATAACTCCCCCGGGCCACTGAGTCACTCACCATAGCGCCCAAAGGAGTGCAGATCCACTTGGCATCATTTCATCACTGAGCCACATGCAAACACACGTCCGCAAACCACATGCTCTAACAGAACTGCGGCTCAGCCAGATCCAGAAAACACCTTTCATATTCAGACATTTTAAGAGCCCCCACCATTTGCATCTACTGTCCTGAGAGTGACTGGGAGCCACATTCAGAAGACTGACCAATTGTTTAGTACTAAGCAGGAGGCAGACAAACAAATTAGCTCAGTATACGTGACCCCAGCTAGAAGCAGAGGCAGGCAAGAAAATTGGATTTTAGGCTTTATTAGAGTTACAACAGCAGGCTTCCAGATGCACGCCAGTGATATGGCACCAGTAAATGCTCCATCCATAATTAACTGGCACCTTCGCCCCCCCCTCCCACCCAGTCCTGGTGCAGAGACAGGTTTACATTTACATTTACAACCCACTCTCTTGTTATTCGATCACAGCACAGAGAATCACCATAACCAGCATAGCAGAGGAGCCGTAATTAATGAAACGGGATAAAAAAATATATATATTTAAATATATATACACACACACACACACACACACACAATACTTATAATCCTAGATTTACATTTGAAATGCAACATTTGCACATTTGTAACATACACAATAATGCTTTTATTAATGAATTGGGGGTGGGGGGGAGGGAGTGGCACTTTCAGG
>JAODJX010000129.1:26977818-26988976 GCA_026776945.1 Isichthys henryi | reverse complement strand
GGGGGCCAGATTCGGAGTGTTTTTCTGTGTGTGTGTGTGTGTGTGTGTGTGTGTGTGTGTGTGTGCGTGTGTGTGTGTGTGTGTGTGTGTGCCCGTGTGTGTGTGTGTGTGTGCCCGTGTGTGTGTGTGTGTGTGCCCGTGTGTGTGTGTGCGCCCGTGTGTGTGCCCTACGATGGGTTGGCGCCCCATCCTGGGTTGTTCCCTGCTTTGCACCTGTACCCTCTGGAACAGGCTCTGGACCGCCTGCCACCCTGAAAAGGATAAGTGGTTTCAGAAGATGGATGGATGGATGGATGTTTACAGATTGAGTGTGCTTAGTCAGGCTTTTAATTCCTTAATGTTTATCACTGAAAATGGGTGTGTTTATCCAGGAGGTGGTGGGTTCGCTGGTCACCCACGTGTGCAGCGGCCTTTTTGGCGAGGTGGATGCAGCTCTGGAGCTGCTGTGTGAGCTGGTGACGCAGAAGCTGGAGGAGATGGCGCGCTATGCGGTTTTTGTGAAGGTCAGTCAGGCCACCCCCCCACCCCCAGACCAGATATACCTGTCCAGGTAGATTCATTTAATCTAATCTTTGCCGGACTGAATATAAAGGTGACATTAAGTTTTGAAGCTGTCATACTAATTACCTTCCAGTGTCCCTGTAGGTCTTTGTGCAACCTGATATGGTCGAAACAGAAATCCAGATTCCGAACAGGAAGCCCTTATTTCTGTTCTTGATGATACTCCAAATGAACTACTTACACCATAGTAAGACTGCAGTAGGTTCAAGGCCGGATTATGTCCCACAGGGTATCCTGGACTACATGGACAACCTGACACCTCAGCAGATCCGTAGGTTGTTTTACGCATTGAGCTCGCTGGCCTTCGGGAAGGACCAGGGCAGCCACATCCAGGTGAGGAAATGAACTTGCGTCTGGGTAAGGACACGCTGGACTGACCCGAGTTGAGTCCCTCTCTCCGCCTGACTCCCTGCCCCCCAGGATGACTTGCACATAGTACTACGCAAGCAACTGTCCAGCTCTGTGCCGAAGTACAGGCGGATTGGCATCATAGGAGCGGTCATGGTGATTGGCAGCATGGCCTCTACCAGGTAGTATGTGGGCTTGGGACTGGGGGGGTGTGACCTGGCTGGAGGAGGCCTGATTTCTTGCCCTGGCCCGATTTTTAGGGACACTGATGAAAGTAGCGCTGCAGCCCAGGCCGGGTCCCTGCCCAAGGAGAGACACAGACAGGTGAGGGGCTTGTTTTTTTTTTCCTTTTTTGCCGATACATGAGAGGGTGTGTGCAGCACATGTGCTTAGTGTTAGGGGTGTACACTGCACTAACCGTGATTCGCTGTTCCTGCACGTGTGTGTGCCCGTTTCCTGGTCAGGTGACCGGCCTGCTTGAGCTGCTGCGCTCCTGCACTGAGGCGTGCCCTGAGTCGGCCGCGCTCTACTACGACGAACTGGCCAATCTGCTTCAGACCTACAAGATAGGCCTGCAGGTGCAGGTCTGTGTTTGTGGGAAGATGCGCTGCATCACAGTGACTCCGCCCTTATTAGCCACATTTACTGTTACACTGTCACTCTGGACGGACCCCTAACTCCAGAGCAGTGTTATATGGGAGAATTGGAAACAAAGGCAATGAAACACAACTTTGAAACCTTAAAAAGTGGTTTCCCAGCTGACTTACACTAGTGGCCAAAATTGTGGAAACACCTAGCATTTTTGGCATTACGCTTTAAAAGTTACTAAACAAAGATTGGTGGTAATGTTTATAAACTATCAAAGAATGGTACAAGTATCATACAATGGATGATTAAATAAGTAACTGAAGCAACAGTTGAGTAAACTTTTTCTCTAAAACAGTTTTGGCCACCAATGTTTACTGGTACCTTGTGTATGTTTCAGGAGTGCATTGGGAAGAGTGTGCTGGAGGATTTCCAGGAAGATTTTGTGATTGACCTGGGACCGGACATACAGGGGTGAGCAGCCATTTCACTGTCCTTTGATGTCAAGCGCAATGAGTGAGACTCGGCTTCAGGGTTAGTGCTTTACCTACGGGAATGAGGTGTGTTCAGGTTAACATGGATGGAGGAGAGCGTGACCATGGCTTGCATTTTGGCCTGGGATTTTGGGTCCTGCACCCAATCTTAATCATGTTCAAAGTGCAATGTTTGTGATATGGGAAATTCTCAGTCATATGCAAGCTAGGCTGTATGTTTATTTCGATATGACTTTATAAACACATCCACACAAATGATCAAGTCGCATGTCATGTCTGGTAAAGTTATAGTTTACAGCAAACCTTTTTTTCCTTCCAGCTCATTTCCCTTCCCTGTTTCTGTCATGTACAACCTGGATGAGGATGACAGCCAGGGAGGTATTGCTATCAACCTGCTCCCTCTGCTGGCGGAGGACCTCCAACGCAAAGGAGAGCAGTGGAGTCCACGGCAGGACAAGGGCAAGAAGTGAGCACTCCAAGTCTCTGCTTGGCTTACTTTAGGCTGGCTTACTACCTCTCCTCTCCTGGGTAAAACGCTCTGTCACAGGTGGTGTTCAGTTTAGGCTGGACTCACATGGTGAGTCATATGGTGCCACATTTTCGAGGATGAGTTTCATGCTTAGCCTTAGAATGGCTTGATCATGCCAAAAATCATAATCACGATTATTTTGGTCAATACTGAGATCATGATTATTTAATACGATTACTCACTGACTTTGGAAATGTGCATTTATCAGACTTTTTCCAGAACTTGTATTTTAAACAGTAGATCTAAATGTTACGTATCAGATTAAAAAGGGGTGCACGGTATTTATAACAAGACAAAACGGGAGGATCATTGCAAAATGAAATGCAACACAATATTCGTTTTATCTCGATTATTTTCTTTCAATGATCATTAGAAGCCAGAAACACAATTGAAATTAAGATGTGATGAATTGCCCTGCCCATTCTTATGTCCCCTCTGAACAAGGCGTGTGTCCCCCCTTTGCCTGGCCCCCTTCTTCCGTCTGCTGCGGCTCTGTGAGGAGAAGCAGGACCATGGAGACCTGGAAGAGATCGATGCCCTGCTAGGTGAGGAGCATGCTGTCTGAGAGGGCGCGGCTTCCTGAAGCTGGCCTGTATTTCTGGGCCGTGTTTGCTTAAATGGTGGGTGATTCAGTACCTCTGGCGATTTGTTGCAGGGTGTCCCATCATCCTGACAGACCTTGATGTAGTGGAGAAAGTGGACAGCCTGTCCAAAGCTGAGAGGGAGTTCCTGTGCTCCTTACTTTTCTATACCATCAACTGGTTCAGAGAGGTGACACTGCGCAGTCATGAAACCCCAGCTTTCACTGGTTCTCTGATATTGTAGCTTTTTGATTGAGTGTTGGTGTGTTTGCATGCGCAGGTTGCAAATGCCTTCTGCCGTCAGAAAGACCCCGAGATGAAGATGAAAGTCGTGTCGCGATTACAGAACATCAGCTACCTGCAGACTCTTCTGGAGAAACTCCTGAGGGGTGAGCGTGCAGCCGATTGTATTGGGAGGGGGGATGAAGCCTTATGCACAGTATTCCTGTATGGGAATAACCTCAGTTCTGTGTGTCTGGACTTGGCATGTTTCCCTTATATTGGTACTTCAGGCATCCTGCAGTTCAAAGACATGAAGACATACAGTTAGACTAATTTGCATTCTGACTGCCCATACTGTACGCATGTGTGTGCCCTGTGATGCTCTGTGCCCTCTGCTTCCTGGGATGAACTACAGACCCATCAACAAGCCTGAACTAGACTGCTGGACAGATGGATGATTGGTATTTGTGATATACAGTACTGTGCCAGAGTCTTAGGCAGTCGCAGAAAATTATGTTTTATATGATCTTCATGTTGGTGTAAAATTGTGTCAAAGTCTCTTAGTCATTTCAAAACCTACCCTAAATTCACCACAGTATTTGCTGCAACCACCCAGTGCACCTTTGTATCTTTTGACTCACCCACAATCCCACCTTATTTTTGGCTAATCAGTACCCCATTAACTTATTTAACAAATGAAGTTAATTAATTAATTAATCGAGCTGGTGGAGAAATTTAATGAATGCATAGAATGACTGAGGTGCCTCTGAGGAGAGGGTTGGGAACCAAAGCAGAAGTTATTTAGCTATCCAGCAGGATAGGGTGTATTTTTGGAGAACGCACAAAATTCTTGTGTTACTGTTAATTTGCGCGTTATAATGTTAAATTGTGTTTATTTCTGAGCAGATATACAATTACCACCAAGATAAATAGCCATGAACATTTTCTTTGACTGTCTAGGACTTTTGCATAGTACTGTATATAATTACCTAGTGCAGTCAGTTTCAGCATGCATACTAAAATCCCTCCGTCTGTTAATCCATCTCTTCCAACCACTTACACAGTACAGGGCCTTGGGACGTATATTACTATATTAAAGTACATACTGTAATGTGAAGCTGCATTGTAATCCATTTTAACAGGGAATTCCCCTCTGTGTTTGCTGGCCTAACGTCAGTAGTGTTTCTGTACCTTCTTGCCTGCATCTGTGTTTTGTGCTGAACTTCTCTCATCTCTTAGCAACACCTGGATTCGTGCCTCCCCTGGCTAACTTTGACTGTGACAGCTCTCAGCTGGCAGCCCTCCTGCCATCTGCTGCCCCTCCCAAAAAAGGAAAAAAAGGTAAAGGGGTCTTCACAGCCCATAAGCCCCCGCTTGCGGAGTGTGCACCTGGCAGTGTGTTTCGGGGGCATCGTTTCAGTGCTGCTATGATGCTGCATCTACGCTGGTCATGTGACCTGTGCGTTTTGTTCAGAGGGCTCTGGTCGGAAGCGCAAAGCGTCTAGTAAGAATTCATCGGGGGGGGCCTCTCAGCTGCAGGAGGGGACCGAGGTAGAGGAGTCCCAGCAGGTATGTGTGTGATGCCTCTTCTCAGCCACCCCTCCTCATTGTGTACGTTGTGTTGAGGGCATCTTGCATTAAGTCTAACGCACACGATACAATGCATATTGTTGCACACAATATATTGTATAGACCATCTTTAATGCTTAGCATTTAATGGCAGAATTTTGTATTGCTACATATCTGCAAAAATACTGTTAATATTCTACGATATCAAAGATGAGCGTGACAGAAGAGATGAAACTCTGAGTGTCTGCCTCCTCCCAGGAGCTTCCACAGGACAAGGAGCCGGCTGTGGGAGTCAGCCTGGCCTCGTACCGGCCCTTCTTCAGGGAGCTGGATGTGGAGTTGCTGAGTGTGATTCAGTGCGGCCTGTTATCCTGCTCGCTTCTTGACACAGAGCTGCACAGCCACGTGCGTCACGCCGTTTCTCTCCTGACCACAGTCAGCTGACTGGCTGCTCTCCTTGCCTTTTCCTGTGCAGCTCCGCCGCTTTGGGTGTAAAAAGGCTTCTGCCTGTGTGATGTTGACAGTGTTGCAGGTGACTGTTGCTTGTGGCTACTTGCAGGAGAGAGTGGAGGTGCAGTTGGGCCCTGCGGAGCTGGTCTTCCTGCTGGAGGACATGTGGAGGAAGCTGGAAGTCAGCTTGACGGCAGCCCCGACAAAGAGGTCCCCGTTCAGGGTGAGGCCACAGCTACATGTGCTTGTAGACGCCCTTGTTTTAAGGTGAACACATGACAGATGCTGGGCACCAACTTGGCTATTTGCTGAAATGCCTGGTTACAGAAGCCAGGCAGAAGCGTGGGTTTCTCCCACCTGCACCAGAAGTCCCCCCGGGAAATCGCCGCTTTATGGATCCAGCTGCTGCCCACACTTTGCACCCACCTGGAGAACTGCCACAACTACTTCCAGGTGCCCAAGCCTTGCTGCTGGGTCGTGTGTGATTTATGCGGTGGCCATTTAGCCTGTGTTTGACCGCATCATCTCTGTGTGTCCAGACTCTGCTCTCTGCCAACCAGGGGGTGCTGGACGGCCCTGGCCTCAACACCAAGGAACACCAACTCATGTGCTCAGTGCTCCAGCTGCTATTGCAGATCCTGCACACTGCTTTCAGCTGGTGAGTGTTAGCCGCAATGAACAGAACATAGGGCTGACGCATCAGAGTGCTCTCCTTCCTTTATGAAAGTACGGCTGGCTGGTCCAGCTTCAGCACTCTGATCCTCTACACCACAGGAATGGCTTCACTGAGCACGAGCAGCGCCCCCTACTGAAGAGTGCCTTGGAGGTTCTGGCAGTTCGACTTAAGGAACACGAAGCTGCTCTGAGCCTGGAGGAGCTCATCAGGTAAAGAGTGTTGTCCTCTCTGAGGAGAAGGAGGTGGGGAGCCGTGTGCCCGTGGGTGCGATGTCACCGTGGTAACACCCATCTCTCCTTTCCCCAGACACAGTTTTGAATACCTGCTGAACTTCCGTAGCTCTGTTCCCACCTTGAGCTCGGCCCTGTCCCTCACGCAGCTCCTCCTTGTGATATCAGCTAATCAGATGTCCTGTAGAGGGCAGATAGGTGATTGTCTCCCATATACAGTGAAATGAGGATATGAAGCTGGTCGGTATACAGTGCTGTATACAGTGTGGATGGCAAGGGCTGGTCTGGCCCATCTGCTACATCCTATGGAGAATCCAGCTCCAAGGCTGTCTGTGCTGATTTGAGCTTGACAAAATGTCCCCCTGAGTTCAATTTTGTTTTAGGATGTTAACTATAATTTAATCTTAATTTGATCATTGAGTTGATTGTATTTGCATTTGGACATATTGTCTTTTTGTGGCCAAACTGTCATATCATTAAGTAAATGTAGATATTTGAACATTTGGATGAAGCTCTTGAGTCAGGTGGGTTCGCTAGGGGTCATCAGTAATGCTGTCCAGGTGCCCGGTAAACCACACTGACTCACAGACCCACTGCAATCTTGCCATGTCCCCAGCTCCCCTTGTCCGGCACTTCCTGTGTCAGGAGTGGGTGGCACCCCCTGGAGGGAAGGAGCGTGGGGTCAGAGACAGCAGCTCCCTGCAGGCCCTTCTTAGGTACATGGTGTGTTCCGCTTAGGGTAACGCTTCAGTGCGGCATTTCACCGTGACATTTTAGGAGTGTGCTGATAATGTCTGAACAAGATGAGTACCCACGTCATAACACTGAAAAAGGTGTATCAGTGGGTAGCCCTGTTGCCTTGTACTTGCAGGTTTTGGGGTTTGAATCCCACCCCAGGTTAGAAGATGATTGGCTATTGTCCATTGCTGGTCTCCAGTAGTGATGGCCGAATGGAGCTTCACAAAGCACTTGCTGTATTTTCGGACCCCGCTAGGTGGTGCTTTCTGTTCATAAAAGGGCTCAAACATGCCCCTAAGCAACCCAAGAGATCTATATAGTGGGCTAAAGAAGTACAATAAATGACGCTTCGTTTGGCCGTCACTAGTCTTCACTCTCTCCTTTTGCATGCAGTTTGAGGCTGAAGTGTAGGTGTGAATCTACATGTTGTGTCCACACCAACTCCTGTCTGATCCGCTTGACCTTTGCCCTCCCTTCAGCATTTACCTAGAATACACAGATGATGTCCTGAGGACAGTGGAAGACATCGCAGGCACTGGGGTCACTGAGCTCATGAACACTGCTAAGGATGGCAGCTCCAAAACCTTCCCCACTCTTAACAGGTCAGCCTCCTTCATGCACACAGGGCTCATTCTGTCTCTGAACACGAGGAGTTTGGGCTCATTCTTCAGTGCTAAGGTCATTTAGGTTTCTGCGGATGATCTATCTTCCAACTATGTATCCTGAACATGTGTGCAGTGCATATTTCAGTAAAATTAGAGCTATACTTGGCGTCTCGTTCTTTGTTTCAGGCAGACGTTTTTAGTGTTTTACCGAGGGATGATGGTCAAACTGGAGAAGTATGTGCAGAGGATCCCCCCTGCCAGACAGGGCGACAGTAATGAGGTACAGAGTTACCTTTAACAGCAGTCTTGATGGCCTCTGAGCTCTTTCGGGTTTTAATATTGCTACCTCTTTATATGCCACCATAGCATAGTGTTCGAGAAGATGGAGGGTCTCATGAGCGTGCAAGATGGGGCTGCTTTTTGTCTGCTATTTGTTGGTGTTCTTTCCTCATCATAAGGATGAATCTCCTCTGCCGCTTGTAGGTCCAGTGCGAACAGCTCCTGACCTGGAACTTAGCTGTCAGGGACTTCCACATCCTGGTGAACCTGGTCAAGGTGATCCATGGAACATCCACAAAGACACCATTTTCTTCTCCCTTTCACATTTGTCATCTCAGGGATTTGCAAACTCTGATACTTGCTGCCAAGTTCTCACTTCTGCAGTAACTGGCTTCACTTGTCCTGTTCCTCCAGGTATTTGACAGCAGGCCGGTGATTAATGTCTGCCTGAAGGTTGGTTTCTCATGCTGGACTTTGATCAGACACAAGCTATGTTATGACAGTCCTTAAAGAGTGAAATACTCTTAAAATACACTGGCTACATAGGTATCAGCTGCCACAGGAGTTAGGATGAATTGCTTACTTTGGTGTGTGTGTGTGTGTGTGCGCTTCATCTTGATAGTATGGCCGTCTCTTCCTGGAAACTTTCCTGAAGTTAGGGATGCCTTTACTGGACTTCAGTTTTAAGAAGCAGAAGGTAAGAACCAATGTCTCTACCATTGATGAGGGGCAAGTTTTTTTTTTTTTTTTTTTTTTAGGTAGATGATTGGAGAAACGTCGCAGAAGCGTGCAGATTTTCCTTAACTGCCTTTTAAAGTTAATTTACTGGCCCTTTCCAGTGTCATTCTTTCAGATTCAAAGCTGAATGAATGTTGTCCTTTTCAGGAGGATGTCCAGAGCTTGTTGAAGACCTTTCAGCTGAGCACCCGACAGCTCCATCACATGTGTGGCCATTCCAAGGTACCTGCTGGACAGCAGCTCCTTGCACCCATAATCCCCTGCTAACATAATCACTCTCTCAGTGTGTGACTGCTGACTCTTCATGTTTTGCACCCAGATCCGACAGGACACCGGACTAACGAATCATGTCCCAGCGCTGAAGAAGAGCTTGGAGCAGTTTGTGTACCGGGTGAAGGCCATGTTGGCTCTGAACCACTGCCAGGAGGCCTTCTGGCTGGGCAACCTGAAGAACCGTGACCTCCAGGTATCTCTGGACTCCTTCCTGCCCAGTGCTATCCCACCCAGGGGATTGTGCAAAGCAGGATCATTCCAGCCACTCAAACACACACACACACTCACTCATTCGCTCCTCTCTCTGACTGTATACTGCAGGGTGAAGAAATCCTGTCCCAAAGGTCACAGGCCGATGATCAGGATGAAGAGGAAGATGCCTCTCAGCTGCCAGAGGAGGAGTCCAGTGATGAGGTACAAATGATTTGCTACCGTTATAAAGTGTCACGTTGGTTCACACAGGGTGAATGTGGGATAATTAACCACCTTCTATTCTTACCTGATTACTCCCCTGTTTCTTGGAGAAATGAAGACCGTGAAAAGCGCATAAATGTTTCCTGAACAATTCCAAAAATGTGATCTGATCTCCATCTAAGTCATAAAAAGTCTCACTTAACGAAATATAACATTATCCATCAAGCACATTGATGAAACAAGTATTGATTCCTTAATTTTAGCAAACCTCAAACCAAATGTTGTTGTTGCTGGGGATCAGATGTATGTAGTGCTCATTCCTCTATGCAAAACTGCTTATTTCATAAGTATTTCCGGGATGTCTGGCTTGAACAGCCTGCTTCAGCATTTCTGTTGGATTGTCAGGATTGATTTAGGTTTTGAGGTGCATTTCACTGAAAAGTGTTCACATAGCATTGACCTAGAGCGTGAACTCTTTCTCCCAGATGGGAATTTCCTGTTTTCCCAGTAATCAGATGGTTGTGTTTATGCTGAACCCTGAAGTGGTTTTATATGACATCTTGCTAATTTTAGCTGAATTGCAGCACTGAGTAATCAAGTACACAGGACCTATATAATAAAGACTAATCAGCATTGTCATATCAGTCAAGGATCATTTTTTTGTTTGTCCTTCTTCCAACCCCTGACATTCTTAATGATTCCGTGGTATCCAGACCCTGAGGCTACACAGGAGTCCTTCTCCATTATAGCCCCTCCACCGTGATTCACAGCTGACTTAATTTTTTGCTTATGGAAACCTCATGAAAACGGATATTGTCAAGTATCACTTGTCTGAGGACAGGCTGATCCAACGCCTGACTCTTTTCTAGAGGTCATTATCCAAGAGGCTCACATGCTGATTCTCTCAGTCACTTTGCCCATCCCCCGTTCATGACTACAGAAGTGCACCAGCATGTAAAACTTGCTGTGACTCAGAAATTGCTGGTTTTATTTGAGAAACTTTATATACCCATTAAATTCAGTCTCAAATCTCCGTATGGATTGAGCAGATCAGTTCACTGCTGACCCTCCTGGTGTCTCCTCTCGCAGGAGCAGAGCAGGGGCTTGGAGAAGGAGAAGAAATCCTCTGAAGAAGAGGAGGCCGCAGATGACTCTGACTGAATCAGCTCTGAGTTCCTCCATATTGCTGCTGATGCATTTTCACTTCAGCCAGGTGGCTGATCTGCTGCTCCCTGTCCTGTTCGTGACTCAGCGCTGCAACTGGTATGCTACTTTTGGCAGATGTACTCTAATTGAATCCTCCGAGTATTTGTATAATAAACACTAATTATTACTGCCGCACAAATATGTTATCTTTAGAAATCCAGCTCTGAAATGCAACAGAAACCCAATGTTCACATCTACTGTATAGCTTTGAAAATTTAAAGAACAGCTGTTATACGATTTATCCTGAAAGTTCATTATTTTGAAGTAAGTGATATATTCTCTGGCTCTTTTTGGTTTCTTAATCTCTGTTACGGTTTCATCAGCATTTCAAGTGTTTGTGTCAGTTTTGAACTGGTTGACATCAGTAATTGTGACTTCGGTAATTGTGTCCCATTTCAGTTTAAAAGTACAAGCTGTATGACATGAATTTTGGTCATGATGCATTTTTGACTGTACGTAACTTTCGTGATGCTTATTAAAATAGCAATTAAATATATGTTTGTGAATTTTTTCCCATTTAACAATTTTGTAACTTTTTCATAACTTTATAAATCTGCCTTCACTAATACTATAGGCGGGGGCAGCATGGTGGTGCAGTGGTTAGCACTGTTGCCTCACACCTCTGGGTCCCAGGTTCGAGTCTCCGCCTGGGTCACATGT
>JAODJX010000129.1:26964993-26977707 GCA_026776945.1 Isichthys henryi | reverse complement strand
GACTGGTGTGTGAGTGTGCCCTGCGATGGGCTGGCCCCCCATCCTGGGTTGTTCCCTGCCTCATGCTCATTGCTTCCAGGATAGACTCCGGACCCCCCGCGACCCAGTAGGATAAGCGGTTTGGAAAATGGATGGATGGATAATACTATAGGCATGTGTGAGTTTAGTGTTTTGTCAGGTCAGCAGTGTTAGGGTGATTTTGCGTTAATCCTGCTTGGTAAACAGCCAGACCCTAGAAATAGCTTTGTTGCCCTAAACAGTGTTCTAGGAAGGGCCTTAAATGTATATTATGTATAATAATGATGCTACTTGATCCTCCATTGTACAAGCACAAGTATATAGAAATTCTTTCGTTTTATATACAGGCAGTTCGCAGGTTCTGAACGAGATCCATTCTCTAAGTCGAGTATGTAGGTAAGTCGATACAGGTACATACGGTTCTTATTTGGCGTCAATTAGTCAACATAATAATAATGATATAGTAACAAAAGTAACTACATACTGTATGCTGACGCCCTGCAGTGTTTTCACGAGCATCACAAAGGAGTGTGCACATTCATTATTACAAACCACTGTGTTTTCACTCTGAGTTTTAATAGGCTTTATGGCAGTCTATTCGTAAGTATGAGCTGTCGGTAAGTTAGACATTATTAACCTGGGGACTGCCTGTACTCAAGGACCCCTAAGAGAAATGATTATTCTTCAAGCCACAGGACTTGATCTGGTGCCCTTTGAGCTGCAGGTACAGACTCATAATCCAGAAAGCCATGCATGATACCAAGAGCAAGTGAGCGTCGGCTGACTCCGGGAAAAGGGGAAGAGCTTGCTCTAGGTGTCACCGAGACGTGAACTCAGATTACCGGATTCTGCTCACCATTACACCATGGGACCTCTCTACAAGGGAATGGTGAAGTAATATTTCTGCAAGGTCAAATACGTCACTTTTCACCTAAACAATGTTCAGTTCAACATTTCTTTTATTAACTTCTATATTCCGTGCTGTACATGGTTGTGCAGTCCCATTCTCATCTATATATCTATCCATCCATCTTTGATTTTTATTTGCTTGTTTATTTGAGATTCAGAGCCTGGGAAGAAGGTGTGTTGAAATATTTGTGTCCAGGCAGAAGAGGCAATATTTGGTGAACAACTGGTTAAAAAAAAAAAAAGTGATAATGCAACTTTCGCAACTCAGATGAAGGTGTCTTTCAGTATCTTTCAGTAAACTGCAACAGGGGAAATTCCTGGAAATAGTCATAGACAGTCAGACAGCACTGACTGTTTAACTGAGGGCATCTCAACAGGGCATTCATGAATGACCTTGTACTTTAAGATCTAAACCTTTTTTGTAAACCTTGATCTAACCATTTAGATCTATATCTGACTGGTTCAGCCTATCGACTGATGACTTCTTGTCCAATAAGCACATTATACTACAATATCTTCACCCTTTTATATATACTCCTCAATACTGACATTTAGTGGTTAGTTTATATGGTACTTAATGTTTTTTTTTTCATTATTTCCTTAATGTGTTGTTATTCAATTGCACTCCCACTGTTCTCTCTGCCTAAAGGCCAGCATTTAAAAAGAAGAATGATTTCCTCCTTGATGTAGAATACTACACCTGTTTTTGGTGTCATCATGTTGCAGTTGACTGTCCTGGCTTACTGCATGCTTCCATTGAAATGCACTGTCATACACAATGGCCTTCAGCAGCAGCATCCTTAGGACCAGTTTAGAGTGTGCAGACAGATCAGAACTGATTTAAATCTACCAGCGACACCCAAAGGCTTTTTCACCAACTCATTTCAGCTCCAGATCTTGTATCATGTGCTGCGTTTGAGCGAGTCTTGTGTTAGCTGCCAGCAATGATTCTGTGAAAGAATTGTATTAATCCTTTCTGAGAATATATTCAGGAGAACTCCACCAAGGCATGAAATTCTGTCATGTGAATGCCATTATGGTATCTTGAGGTGTCTATGATGATGGGAATTCAATCTCTGTGCCTTCCACACGTGCGGCAACAATAAACTCAAACACAGTCAAATGAAAATGGGTGTGAAATCTTATCACTTACTTTTCAGCCATGGATTCAAAATGATTCTTTTTTTCTGTTGTGTTGAAAGCTCTTTTCCTGGGAGTTGACAGTTTCTTCACTGTTCCCTACCCTTTCCCCACATATTCTCAAGACTCATAAGCTGATTCCCGTATTCAAAATGACATCCACAGAAAACATCATTAAAATCTACTGACTGATGTACAACTCTGGAAAAAATCAAGAGACCACAGCAAAATGTTTAGCTTCAGTCATTTCTCAATTTATGAGAGTGTGTCTGTGCACAATATACTGCAGCCTGGTTCTTCTCTGTTTCTCAATAATGAAGGACTTCTTCCTTGCTTTATGGGACTTCAGTCCTGCTTCTAGGAGCCCAATACGAACTATCCTACCAGTGTACTTCACACCTACATTTAATGTCTTCCATTGCTTTAGAATGTCACTTGATGTTATCCTCTGATTCATGAGAAACTGTCAGATTAACGATCATCTCCAGCATTAGAAAGTCACTTCTGACCTCTAACTGGCTGGTTTCTGGTCGTTCCCGGTGTCTCCCACTTCACCTTATTCTTGTGTACTGCTGTTTTAGAAATTTGGAACCCAGAAGCAACCTGCCGCTCAGTGTAGATTTCTGCCAGCAGAACTACAATTAAACCAGGATTTAAAAATGCAGATTCTTAAAAAATATGGAGTGGTCTCTTAATTTTATCCAGGGCTGTATGTAAGAAGTATACACCACCATGTCCCACTAATTATTTGCTGGTTACCTACCTGACATATTAGATATGGGTAGATACAGGGGATCAGGAAACCACATGGCAATCGTGACTTGTATATTCTTCATGGCTGGTTTATAGTTAACCTCATGTGAGACAGAAGTTCATTCCTCATGGGTATATGTTCTGAATTAAAACTCCCCATGCCGCTGTTGATCAGTATTTAACACAGACTGCCTGATGGAACGGTAGCAGAGTCACAATCAGGAGTGGTTTTAGGTTAATTTCCCTGCAAGCCTCTAGATGTGCTCAGCATCAGCTCAACATGTTGCCAGCACCTTCAGGACCAGATAAGGCAATTGAGTCAGAAAAGCTCGACTAATATCTGAATAATGAAACAAATTGGCTGTAATTTATGTGCGGTTACTGCCTGCTGAACTGTCATGTGGGATTCATCCGGTCTGAAGTGTCCAGTGCTCAATGGATCCCTCTGTGTAGCTCCAGATCAGGCTCCTGCATCATTCAGCTCCAGAAGACCAGCCAGAACAAGCCAGGAGCCTTAATTAGCCTGCTGTCCAGCCCAGAGAAGCCTGCAAAGATGTCCCTGCCATTCGTGTAAGTTCAATGTCACCTTTGTGTGCCACACCAGAGGATAGGCTGCTCCTGAGTGGCTAAGAGTCTTGTCCTAGTTCTAATTTTTGAGCTCATGGATATGGGCTATGCCGCTGTGCAGAGAGGGTGCATCTGTCGAGCTTCATAGGCCTCGGGATCAGCAGAACATGAGGAGTCACCGTCCACTGGGCAGATGGAGCTACATCTGAAGACACCTGTCAGGTCACTCTGTGCTCCCGCTGACATCTTTTCTGCTGAATGAATTAAAAAACAGAGAAAATGGTGAGTGGAAAGGAGAGCCATCCATATGGGGCTCATGCTTCTACATGTCTTTAGTAGGACTTGTATAGTGTGATCAGCATGAGGCCTTGGTTCCTGCGGTGTTTTGGAACATTTGGGTCTCAGGATTCTCTGCTTAAATTCCTCTGGGTATGTAATTAAAAGCTCCTGGCAAAGATCCTCTACCTTCCTGGAACAGAGAGGTGGGGGGGGGTTGTGCATCATAAGGGC
The DNA here is from genome assembly GCA_026776945.1 of Isichthys henryi. Classification (NCBI taxonomy): domain Eukaryota; kingdom Metazoa; phylum Chordata; class Actinopteri; order Osteoglossiformes; family Mormyridae; genus Isichthys; species Isichthys henryi. The sequence continues at coordinate 26,973,810 of JAODJX010000129.1, read as the reverse complement.
CCCCATTGAAGTAATTCTGTCCCCATCCTGGAAATTATGCATGACGGGCCTGTCTGTACACTCTGATGGAGATCCCCTGAACTGAGGAACATGCCCTTATCTGTCTTTATAGTTCACCTTAGGTGAAGACACCTTGTCCTTCCTGCCAGCTGCACTAAATGTCTGGGCAAAGGAGACCTTTTTTATGGGGTGGGAACCCTGCTGCCTTTTTCCTGGTAATCATGTAGGTTTGTCGCACTTGGGTTTTGCAGAAGGTTTATTTTTGCTCGGCTCTGATGAAGAACTCAGCTGTATATCGGAAGCGATTTATTATTTTCTCTGCTTCTAAGTCTCTTCAAGCAAAAGCTCCTGCAAAATGTGTATGAAGAAACAAGCAGCAAATGCTGACGGACACATTTACACAAATCACAGATAAGAATGGGACTGTTCTCAATGTTCTTGTGTGCTTTACTGAGTCCCAACCCCCATCACCCTGACTAGGAAAGACGTCTGCGACATGTATGGGTGAAGCCTCCTGGGGTTACCACAGATGTTATAAAAAGGTTCTTGAAAAGTGCAGAAGGCTGCCTTAATAAGGGGCTTCAACAAACTTGTATTTCACACAAGGCCTCTTGCAAACAGTTATGAGTACACATACTACTACAGCGACATGTACTTCCTTGGTGCTCAGGCCTGACACTTTCCCTGTGGGCCTGTCAAAGTGAACTTTATTGTCATCTCAGCTATGTACATGTATACAGTGAGATGAGACGACGTGGCTCCAGTTCTTACAAAGTACAGATACAGAGAATAAACATATATTAATAACTATAAGTATAAATAGAAACTCCAAGCTAACATGGAAATTGTGCAGTTAGTTAAGGAGGTATTCAGAATACATGCAAGTATTGCAACAGCAAAGAAACATTATATTTCAATACTGGAAATGTAATTTTGTGTGCATATGTGTGCAAATGATTAGCAGCAGTTCAATATGATAGAAGGACGGTATTTTTAGAAAAATGCAGTTTTATCACGGTTGCTTTTGTGCGTGTTGCAGTATGTGCACTTTAAAACAGTGATGTGTAAAGTGCAGAGGTGATGGGGTTCTTTTCACATCCACACAGATCTCTCCTGTCTACAAGCAGCTGACAAATGATCATGGATTAAATGCACACAGCAGTTACATACAGCTTGGTTTCTTTCACCTCACCTCACGCTAACAGAGACAGATGTGCTTAAGTGTTAGCATTGCCTACTGGACCTCTGTCTGGCTGTCATCAGCGCTGTCCCAATTTGACCTTTCTAGCTAGATGTACTCATGCCTCATGCAGACATCTTCATGACAGAAGTCAGATACACTGCAGAGTCTGGGCAGTTTAGGAGCTGGAAGTATGTGGTAGAACAAAGTAATCAAGGTGAAAAAAGAGTATATGGGGGAGATTGATTTGGGTGAAGGGTGGGTGCTCTGTTTGTGAGGCTGAGGGATGGGCAGAGGACTGCCCTTAACCATCTGTCCTTCTAGGCGCGGAGACTCCCCAGGGCATGAAGAATCCTCACATGATATCCCCCAGCATGCATCTTTTAGCAGGAGTCATCCATGCCACGCCAGCTAAAGCCTCCTTTTGGGGGGGTCATTGGGCTGGGAGACACACTTCATGTCTGACTCGCAAATTGCCATCTCAAGTGTTTTTTCCAAACATATTAAGATTAGACTCTTTTTTATATTCATCATGGAATGGTGAAGATCTTGGCTTCAGCCTGAGCACCATTCCTGCTTAGTTTAACAGGGACGTCATCCTTGTGGTTTGGGAAAGGGTTAAAAATCGATCTGCTGGGTTTTGGCTCAGCTGCTGTTATCTGCCGTCTTGCTCTTGTGCAAAACCAGCTTATAACCCAAGGAAAATATATGTAAGATGCATTGAAATAACTGGATTGTATAATGTAATATAACACTAGAAAATATCTTTTTTTCTCTGTGCCAGATATGATCAAATGCAAAGGAATAAATTCCTGACATCTGCACCCTCTCGACCCAAAATCCAAGCACAAGGTACCCATGACTTGTATAAAGAAGCAAAGGGTCACTGTCACCTCAGGGAACTTAGGGAGAAACTGCTACGGTTCAGCCTCACTACAGAGCAACGCTGACTTGGTGAATAGATTTCATTCTGGATATCTCTTCCTCTCTAACATTATGTCACAAAGTACTGCTGATTTTTAAGTAGGAAGAGAAGCTTACATTATAAACCTGCACAGCACTTAATTCAACAATTCCAAACAATTACACTGGCCTTGTTATTTCAAAGGAATGCAATGTAGGTAGGGTGGGATGCAGCTCGCAGCCATGTACTCACTGTTACTACAGCAAATGAAAGCCCAAAGCTTTCTCTGGGTCATCTGAACAGAGGGCATTTAGGGTGTCCTGCAAGGGGACTGTCCTAGCATAGGCCGCTGGGTGGAGGCCCCAGGACAGACCCATGATGGAGGGATTATAGCTCCTAGTCGGCTTGGGAATGCCATGGGATCCCCTAGAACAAGCCAGAGTCTGTGGCCTTGGGAAGGGAGGCCTGATCTGACGTGTTTAGCCTGCTGCCATCACATCCCTCACTGAGAGAATATGGAGGGATGGATGGATGGATAGAGTATCACAATGTACTTTATGAGGTAAAGTAAAACTTCCTTCCTAAACCATAATTTGTTCCTTAGAACATCTTAGATGTGATTAAAGGTAAAAAACAACAAAAATATAGAAGAATTTTGTGCAGCAGTCTACCAACAGAATTCATATCAGTTACACCTGGAGCTCTGTTTGTTTGGTCTAGACTATATATTGCAAAGAACCTGATTATCTTTACTAAACATAGCTGTGATAGCCGTTTCTTATCTTGTATGTGTCTCTCCTTTGTCCTTAACATCTTGACCTCTCTACCCAGCTTATTTTTATACACAGTTCTGGCATGGAGAATTTCCATCAAACTGTGTTATTATTTATTGATTACTGTAGACTCTGCAGTGATGAAATACTTGTCCTCACAGACCCAGTGGATTTCAATGTGTCCTGATACAGCCACCCACTCACACCAGCTGCCTGGATGTAGGATCAAACATGTTTCTCTAAAATTGCGCTTCTACAGTAAAATCCCATTATAGTGAACTCGCTTATGACGGAATATCGTCTATAACGGATGAGGTCCACTGGTCCCGGCCGTGCACCTTTAAAAAGATGCAGAAAAAGCATCGGATATAATGGAATCACATATAATGGAATTTCACTTATAACGGACAAACCATTTGGTCCCCAGGGCCGCTTTTAGCTGTAGATTTGTTCGGCTATAATGGACATGCAGGCTCCGCATACAAGTGGCAGTGATATCCAGCGCAGATACAGAGTCGGGATTATTAATAGTCATGCATCAGGTCAGATAAAATTGGATTACTACATGTATAATATAAGAATCTATACCACAGGTGTGTCTGCTGGGGTGTGGCATGAGTAAACGGTGTCCTGTAGTTGTGTTCTGGGCATACAGCAACTCTGGATATAACAGACTTTGTATTTAATGGACTGTTTTGCCAGGTCCCTTGAAGTCTGTTATAACGGGATTTTACTGTATGTGTGGGGGGTGGTACTGGCACGGTGGCCAATTAGCCTGTATTCGGAAGTTATTGCCATTTTGGAGTCCAGATTAAAAGCGCCTTTTTCTAACCCTTCCCAGAGTCAAACCAAGCTTCCAGGCTAGGATCCTATTCACCGTGTTCATGAAGGCAGCCTTCATAGCCTTGCTATAGAAGAGGCTGCTGCAGACTCCAGAATCAAAGATAGAAGTTTCTTGTCCGTGAGTTTATTGTCATCATCTCTTCTCGTAAACCTGGGCCATGTTCTCACAAGCATCTGTGACCAGGATGTCCACTGCTGCGGAGCACCACTGACATCTCTCTATTGTGGAGGCAAGGAATTTCAAGCTTGCTGTCTTACCAAAAGATCTGGGGCCTGTCAAAAGTACAACACCGGCTCCCTTGATGGGACCTTTATGGAAGTACCTTGAATGCCAACTCACCAGTACATTCTGTGTGCTGTGGAAGAGTTGGAACACTAAGAGCCTGTGATACATTCAATCGTAGCCTGAAGTGCTCCTTACTGATATGACTGACAAGCCTTTGGGTCCATGATGACAGAGCGAGGACGTCTGGTACCTATAGCTCACCTGGGCGATGAGTCCCCTGAGCTCAGCCCGCTCCACCTCCCAGATGGCCTTGGCCTGAGAAAGCTGCTGAGCCAGCTCCACTGACCTCTGGTGCTCCTCCTGCAGGGCGGCACTCAAGTTCTGCAGCGCCCCCTTCAGTTTCAGCACAGTACTTCCTGGGTCAGTGCTTCCCTGAGCATGGGGACGACAGAGTGCATGTCATCACGGAAAGGGGGGGGTTGTAGCAAAACCACTATATTTCAGCATGTTATGCAGTGATATTTCAGCTGTCCTTTATCCAAACAGCCATCCTGGGTATGGTAGCAGGGGAGTCCAGAGACGACCCCTGACAGCCTGGGGCACCCTGCTGGCAAAGGGTACAGCACCCTGCTGGCAAGGGTACACCCCACACTGAATGGGATTGCAGTCCATCGCACAACACTTCCTGCTGCACATGGGGGGGGGGGGGGCATGCAAATTTCACACACGTAGATCAGAACAGGATTCAAATCCCATTTCCGGAAGTTATAAAATAATAATAATAATAATAATAATATTAAACCCATCGTTTTACTTCTTTACCAGTAAATTTAGATAGAATGCCACATAAACCTGTCACCCCCAGGAGTCACCTGCTTGAGGTTTCTTCCCATTGGATAGAATTCCACAGATAGCTCCTCCCACGTGGGAACAGGCCACTCCCCCTCTAGCAGCTGACAGAGGTCCTTCAGCCAGGCCACCTGCAGAATCCATTATTTTCACTTATTCATGTTTAAGTGTCACTTTGCTCACTCCATCACTAGAAGTAGCTGTGTATCACAGCTCACCATGCCTCACCATGCATTCTAAATTTATATGTACATCATTTAGTGTAAGTTTACACTAAATTACGAGTGTCGCATTAATCTAGTTTGAATCCAGAAAATTCCATCTTTTTGCTCTGAGAGTGGTCATACCCCCACCCCTCCCCTCCCTAGCTCCTGACCTGGGGGCTGGCGTTCCCATCTGGGTCCCGTGCCTTACAGTGCCGCCACTGCTCCAGGAAGTGGCACAGTCTCAGTACTAGCAATCGCAGCTCCTGGGACTCGCTGTCTGGGCCCTGTGGCAGGGGAGGCTGCGACCGCGCTGACAGCCACTCCCGTGTCCCCATGCACGCCTGCAGCTGGATAAGAGTGCTGGACAGTGAGATGGGAGGAGGTGCTGACCTAATTCATAACTCCATCTAAGCATAAAAATCTACCATATTTCCAAATATTAGGTTCTTTTGTTTTTTTGATAGGAGCACTTGCAGGTTCTACAGAAGACTATCTCAGGACTTATTCCAACAGTCTTTTAGAAGTAATATGATTTTGGGTGGTTTTCTCTGAAATTCAGACACGCAGGGTGATTTGATCCGGAAGCGTACCCTTTGCAGCCCTGCAGATTCCTCGGCTGGGCAGCTCAGCACACTCGCCTGGTGCTGCAGGAGTGCTACGGGCTCCACGCTGCTGCCCTCGGCCCCGTCTACCTGCCCTCGTCTGGGGCTGCACTGCGCCCCCACACCCTCAAGGAGGCCAAACAGGAGCACCTGTAGTGCCTCCAGCCTGCTGGCCAGGGGCATCCCAGAAGAGAGGAGCGGCTCAGCTGACAGAAGACGTGTTTGATGGCTGGTGCTGTGTCCCCTGAGCAGTTCTAAGGCTGAGCTGATGAGGTAGGCCTGGTTTTGAATGACCAACCAGGCCTCCCGATCACTCGGTCTCATGGGACCACAGTCTTTTTCTGCCATCTTCTCTTGCTCCTCCTGGGGATCCTGCTCACCACCCACGGGTCCCTCACGAGACATCTGGCTCTCAGTGAGATCAAGGGCAAGGGTTGGATCTTCATGAGGGTTTCTCCATGTCTGGCATCCACCACTGACAGATTCTTCCAGTGATCCCTCTGTGAAGACCGAGCAGCTTTCTTTGGAGAACACTACCGAGTCCACCTCAAGGTCCAATCTCCTCCCCGCCTGCTGGTTCTTCTCCTCCACCTCTGCCAGCGAGCACCGCAGGAGTTCAGTCTCTTCCTCCATGAACCGCAGATGTCTCCTGAGCTCCTGAATGCTGTCCCCTGGTTCCAACCCCAGTCCCGCCTTCTGGCCCCTCATCTCCTCCATCTCCGCTCGCAGGCCCCGGTTCTCCACTTCCAATTCCACAATCCGTCGGCTCAGCAGGTTGGCTTCCTCCTCCACCAGCTTCAGATGAACTTTGACCTCAGCTTCCCGGGAATGGGGGGTGTTGGCTGGGGCTTCCTGGGCCAGCGGGGCGTCCGCGTTGCCGTACAGTGATCGGAACTTAGCCAGCTCCTCCCGCATGGACTCGCTGTCCTTGGCTGTCTTCGTAAGCTTCTTGCACATGAGCAGTGTCTCCTCTTTGGCGAAATGGAGCTGGCACTTGAGGTCGGCCATATCATCCTGCATGTCAGAGGGAGACAAGCGTGACATCATGCCGGATCAGTGAGTGTCAGCTTTTTATTCACTGTTCATAACCATTAATGAAATTTCAAGGTGCTGATAGGTGTACGGTGTTTTACAGGTACAGAAATAATGATTTACATGCAGGTATGTGTAATGTCTGGTTTTGTTCCTGTGTAATCGAAGCAGGGTGGGTGTTATACTGCTTGATAAAATCGTCTAGGTGGCTTTAAAAAAAGTGCTGAGAAAAATATAGGATCGTTCCAAAGGGTGGGAGGGGGCATATCATTTAAGAGAGTTTGTCCTTTTGTCGAAATCATGCTGCTTTTCTTGTCGTGTCTTAGACCGCTGTTCCTGTACAGCAAATGGACACAGACAGGAGTCCATCTTACCTGGGGGGTCTCCGGCTTGCTGGCTGAGCCTTTTGTTCTTCTTTTCCTCAGGGAGTTCTGCCAAGCAAGGGGATGCTGTGCATAAATACACCTTGCAGTATCTATTGTAGTATTATCTACTGACATTTGTTAGGAATTGTTTTGTTTGGAACTCTGCTGCAGGGCGCACAGAAGTACTAATTTCATTGTATCATGCACACATGAAAAGGAAACGCCTGGAAGCCACAATAAAGATACGACCTGAGAACCATCTTTCTCCAATATGTAAGTATGATCTATCTACTTCTAAAATCCACCCCTCATATATAATTGAACTTCCAAAAGGGGACGTAACATTTATGGGACTGGACTAGTGGCAAAATATGTTTCTGGTGCAAATCCTAGCAAGGTTCGGGTATTAATATATAAACTCCAAAAAGTCGTACGTTATTAAATAGCTAAATGTCCGATAAATGAATAATAAAATAATATGACGCCCCACCTTTGGTCAGCAATGGTTATTCAAGTTGACATGTCAAGCTACATTATTGATGACTACTGTATGTTAAATTAACCCAGTCGCCACACTCTAATTTTACTCATTCGACCACTGATGACATCGTTGGACTGTTTGTTGCACATGGCTCAGCTGCTTCCATTTCCATAAAATGTGCAGACTCAGAAGGACAGACATATAATCTCAGAATATTGAGTGTATTTCGATACCCTGACTGGAACATAAGGATTACAAGCGACTTCAGATCATTACCAAATGGGTCTTTTTAATGGCAACAGAAAAGGTAACAGCAGGGTTAATAATAGCCGTGAGTTCTGAGCCAGCACAAGCCCTGGTGTCCAATTACAACCATTAGAAAAATGCTACCCAATCATGGACACTTTTAATAATGCTATGATAATTCAGTACAAGAATTAGCGGTTGGAAGATGGATGGATAGATTAGTCAGCTGCCTTGTTAAATGTAAAGAGATCTAACTAAAAGTTAGCATTCTGAAGCTCCATGGCCATGCAGATGGAGAGGGTATCTGTGGTATCTCCACAGATCATGCCGGGTCCTGGCAGCTGCTCCCTCTCGTTCCCAGCTGCTCCCCTCCCACCGAGCAACAGATATTATTTCTCCACTCTCCCAGGCCTCCGTCTCCCCCCGACCCCTCCTCCCCCGCCCCCCCGCTCCCATGATGTGGAGCTGAAGCCACAGGCTCTGCTCTGAGTACCATGTCCCACACACTGAGTGAGAGGCCCTCACTGTCCTTCAACCCTTTGAGCACCATTGATGACACCGGGGAACTGTTCGCTGTCCATCGCTCCATTTACATAAAATCAGCAGTGCAACCCTCCTTTCCAGGCCAAATCCAGCCCCTACAAAGGAGAAAACAAGCAGCGCCCCCTAGTGGGTGGGAGGAGTCTCTTAATAAACATTGAGGTCTTTCTCCTCGACTCTTTCACCTTGGCAGATTTGAGGAGACAGAAGGGCCACCTCATGGTTTTATCTACACAGCATAAGCTCAGAGCTGCCTCTGCTCCAGAGTGTCACAGTGCACCATGTATGAATGTGTGGGCCCTGTGTGTTTGTGCTTTCAGGGGTGTGGTTTCCTGGTTACCTACGCTGCCATCTTGCAAGGCATCATGTACCAGAAGATGCGCTTCCATAAATTTTCCATTTGTCTTCTGCTGTCAATATGTATAGATCAACTTCTCTACTGGTTCTAACTAAACATTTTTAAGCTGCTTGGATTTAACCGGTAAGGACTCAAAAGGGGGGGTGGCATGGTGGTGCAGTGGTTAGCACTGTCGCCTCACACCTCTGGGACCCGGGTTCGAATCCCCGCCT
>JAODJX010000129.1:26952918-26964893 GCA_026776945.1 Isichthys henryi | reverse complement strand
CCATTGCTTCCGGGTTAGGCTCCGGACCCCCCGCGACCCAGTAAGGATAAGCGGTTTGGAAAATGGATGGATGGATGGACTCAAAAGGGATATTTCCCAACCTCTGTAGATATAAAACTCACCCTAATGTTGTCAGTTTCAGTCCCATTTAAGACAGCACTTCCTCCATTTCCTCCAAGCAAACTTGCGTAATATCCATCTACAGAGAGCCTTTTGAGATTCCTGACCATCAAAAGCCAGGAACAATGCTGTAAATCCTGAATCTGCCATCCATTTAAGAGAATTCAGTCAGATATTGTTAAGTTAAAGCATTCATGTCATGTACCGCACTTAACTTCGACAATAACGTCCTATCTAGGATTTGAACCCTCTAGCCTCGACTTTAATGTCATATTGGGAATGTGACCAGCTGGCTGCCGGCACACGATACCCTCTGTCTTTCATCTCTTCTCATCTCTCTCTCTCCTTCGGGGAAAGCTAAGCTCTTTGATTATTGCTGAGCGCCTAGTTGGCGGGAGCCTTAAGTGGATGCAAGACCCAGCACTGGTTACCATTCTCCCCAAAATTACCCCCCCAAACCCCTGAGAATCTGTCCTGTTTCATAAGTCACCCAATTTAGATTGAAGTTCTGGTCATGTACAGGGAATACTGGATGGGCTCTGAGACCAGTGTTGATTTCTGCTCTCGCTTATTCCGTCTCACACACAGATACAGACATGAACAAACATTCCTGCTCCTAAGCTTTCCCTCCTTTTCCAGACAATGGACAGAGCACTGCCATGCGCCTTAGTATACTGCCAGATTTTACAGAGTATTTGGGGGCGGGGAATAGGCTTTGCAAGCAATACGTCTGATGAGAAAATAAAACACTGACCAGTTTTTAATCTTAGTGATCCTGGTAAGGAGTCTATATCCCAACTTGTGCAAGAATAAAGAATCACGGGACAAACAGACCCAATAAAGAAATCAATTATATGTTTAATATGAAAAAATCCACCCACCCCAAGCTGATATGAAACAGAAATACAAGCTTTATAGGATAAACCAGGCATGCATTTCATGTAAAATGTGAAATCAACCACAAATTGACCTTAAATTACAGACATATTTTAAATGCCAGACCACTAAATGATACATGTCTTTCCATAAGAGTGTGTTGATAATATTCATAGGCAGGTCTATAAGATATAGAGTGACTTTAAACACATAAATATGTTGTTACCATGGAGGTGGACAATGACTCCTCAGGTAGCTTAATTGCCTTTTCCAGATGATAGCAGCTCAGAACCAGGTTCTCAATCACTCAGTCTGGATGTGAACCCAGAAGGAGATTCTCCTGTGAGTCACTCTCTCAGGACTCGGTAATTCTGGGAGACCCATTTTCTCTCTCTGAAGCTAGAGCTCCGGACCTTGGTTAATCCCAGACTCACTGTCCCTGAGAATGAGGAAACCTTTGAAGGACCCAGTAGCTCTTGGAGTCAGTGCCCTTAGTCTTCTGCACCTCTGCTTTATCCTGCCTACGGCTCAGTGACTTTATTTCGAGGATTTCAGCTGAGTTTCAACACCATTAAAGCATCAGCAAAGCAATCCTGTGACACACAGTCAGATTCTCACCTTGTAACAGTCACATCTTGATTCACCTTACTGGAAACAAGACAGTTCATATTGAGGATGTGTGGATGTGTATTAAAACTAATAAGGGAAAACCACTGGCCAGCTCTTCTGCAGTGTTTAAAAATAGAGAGCCTGTGGAATCCTCCGTCTCATTAACTCGGCGTTCCTCTCTCAGCACACGCAGGCAGCAGACTGTTAGAATGTGCGCTATGGTGAGAATCCTGCCCTTGTACACCTGCCATTTTGCCACCCTGCTCCGCCCAAACCCCAGCTGCTGGACCTGCTCATGACCCGAGCAGCTTCACAAGGTCACAGCCTCAGTCACTGGAGGCTCTGTGGGAATTGGGGAGGGGCATTTCTTACACACCACTGCGGTGTATGGGTTCTTTGGGGAAAGTAGGTGGAGGATTCCCTACACATCACAGTGAGGTAGGGGTCCTATGTGGAAAGAAGATAGAGTGTCTCTTACACCTCACAGTGCAGTAGGGGTTCTACAGTGAAAGAAGGTGGAGGATCCCCCACACATCACAGTGAGGTAGGGGTCTTATGTGGAAAGAAGGTAGAGTGTCTCTTACACATCACAGTGAAGTAGGGGTTCTATGTGGAAAGAAGGTGGAGCATCTCTTACACATCACAACAAGGTAGGGGGAAAGAAGGTGGAGTGTCTTTTACACATCACACTGAGGTAGGGGTTCTATGAGCAAAGAAGGCGGAGCATCTCTTACACATCACGGGGAGCATGACGTTAGAGTTTAAACACATTTATCCGAGGACAGGCTCAAATTACATTTAACCCTGGATCACTTCTGGGCAAGCTGGAACACCCAGCCTTAAATTTGCACTGTACTCCATTATTACAAGGCGTAGCAATGACAGTCAAAGAGAATGCCATGTTTGGTAGCACTTTTATGCTGAGTCTAATGCTTTATGAAATAAAAGCTTCCATGGAGTACAAGTGGTTTTATGACAAAGGGAGAAATCAGGTTCATTTGACACTGCATTATAGGCGAGGGGTCTTATTTCCTAAATGCCTCTCCGCCACCTGTTCCCCCCGGTCCCTCCTTCATACCCTCCCAATTCGGGGTTCCTTTCTTTATTTAACAGTTGCTATAAGGTAAGCTAATATCCTGCACTTTTATGCCTGACTGCAGTTGGCAAAGCAATGGAGCTGCCCATGGTCATAAAACTGAGCTATTCTGTTAAGAGTCCAGGGAAGTCATGCTTCAGATTATGCAATGTGGCTCACCTGGTATACTGTGAAAACTCAAAATCATTCACTTTCAAAAATGATGTTTTAGGTTAAATCGGCAACAAGTGAATGGCTTTCAGCCAAAAATGTTGGCTCACAAAAGCATATAAACACTAAAAAACATAGTATCACAAAGACAAATTACACGTACTGACTAAAGAACTATTAATATGTAATCTGCTTTAGTTGTATGTCACTTTGGATGTAAAATCTAAAATAAATAATTAGAAACCAGCTTAGGCTTGAACAAAACAAAGAACATCTTTATTTATAAAATTGGTAGTGGTTCTTCAGAGTTACTCAGAGTAACACTTTTTACCAATCAGGTATTTCTGAGTACTTGCAACAGGGTTGCCAACTTTGGTCAGCTGGCTGGTGTGAGATTTTCAATTGACGGCAAGTCTGCACACACATGTGACAGTTTTATCACCTAGTAAATAGTCTGTAAGCTTTTGATGCAGCTAATTTTAGGTTTATAGAGGAATGATATAGATTTGTCGTAAGATTTATGGCGTAAGCGTAAGAGTCAGAAAGCATGAATGTCACGCCAGATGCGTGAGAGTTGACAACCCTGTTGTAATACTTCTTGCTCTGTTACGTCCTTTAACTGATCCAGGATCAGCTCGCCAGCCATACCTCCCTAGCCTTGTCCGCTTCAGCTCGCAGCACCTGGTTGGCCACCTCCAGGTCCTGCACCTTCTCACGCAGCTCCTGGTTCTCCCGCTCCAGTCGGGCCCGGTTCAGCTCAGTGGCTCCCAGCTCGGCATGCAGGCGTACCGACACATCCCTCGCCACCTGGAGCAATGGTGGAGGGGAGGGCACAGGATTGAGTTTCAAAAATATGTATTTTTTGTCTATCATCAGACTTTTATGAAATGTTGTTTATAAACAGCTCCAATAATATGTCTTTAGAAATCCTCCAGTCAAGGTTGTCTGTTAATTTAATTTCCAATGCTTTTATAATCTATAAATAATAATCTTGTTATCCTGAAGGAGATTACAGTGTTTACATTTGTGAGGGCATTTGTGTGGTCGTGCTGTTTTCACATGTCTCACAATCCGAGGACCCTCCCCCGTCTTTAAGCAGGTCAGGGATGTAGCACCCCTGTGTTTTCTCAGCTGTGGAGTCACGTTTTACACGCCCTGAGAACAGGGCCGTTCACCGAGCCGGCTGGAGTTTCTTTGGCTTTGCCTTCTAAGGTGCTGCGTTCAGAATTCCACTGTTTATCAGCATGCGTGAACTCCTGGGCAATGGCCCACTGCAAACCTGGCTAGCAGTCACTCATGGTACTGCATTACATAGCTACATGGGAATTCTTTAATTCTCCTATAAAGGCAAAGCTTACAATGCCTTTCCACTGCCATATAGGAACCGACCTGTACCCGAACTGTACTGCAAAGTGAGACTAGTTACAGCACGGTTCTAGCTCGCTTAGTCCTGTGTATTTCAGTTCGCATTCGAATATGTTTCCCTAGTCCTGTCATTGACGTTGCATGTATCCAGTATCTTGTGTAGGATTGATTCCTAATAAACCCCCCCGTCTGCCTGCTCCTGCTTCCCCAGTCCGCGTTGTGACAGTGACAGTGATTTAAAACTGAACAGACACTTATTTACTGTTTACATGGTGTACATCATGATTTACTACTGTATGTGCTAATTTCCACTACAAGTCTATGAGAATTGCCGTCTATTGTTAGCCTCAAAGGCATCAAAATGCTAGCTGACTTAGCATTTGTTTGCCTGAATTTACATAAGAATCCATTCCATTTCATTGTTCTGTGTTACTTTTTTAAGTAGGTGGTTGGAAATTTTCAAGTTCCGAGTTATAAGAAATGCATCAATACAATGCAATGTGAGATGCGACTGGTAATGAATAATATATAGAATATGCCTTTTTTTCCTTCAGATAATCCATGCGAGAACATGGATATCTCCATACATTTCGATCAATCAGATGGTGGTGACGCAAGCGACTTGGTCTGGTTGCGTTTTCGGCCCTGCTAGTAAGCAGGGCCCTGTCAGAACAGGTACATCTCTGGTACGACTCGGATAATTTACAATGGAAAACCATCAGTTCATGGTATGGCTCGGGTACAGGCCGGTTCTTGGTGGCAGTGGAAAAGCACCGCAGGGTCAGAGCACAGGGATTGCCTGCTCATGCCCACAACCCCAGGCTACTGCAGGAAACAGCTCCCACAAAGGAGGAAGTATTGTGGCCGCATTATTTTGCACAAAAAACAATTGCAGTCCTGTGACACTTCTGGGGTGTCAAAGACAAATCACCTACAGGTTCCATGTTCCTGCTAACATCGACCCATATATTCCAGGTACACTTTCTATTTTTAGCTCAATTTTTACCACTGCATTTCAGGTCAAAGTCATTTTCTCAAGAGCAGAACAGCAGCAGTGTTCTGGGGTCTCAAACCAGCATCCCAGTGGTTCAAAGTCTGATTATCAGCAGCTGTATAAATCATAATCACTGAATCTGTGTCCCTGTCAGCCTACTAGAGGACTACATTACACTGTTGATTTGTTAAGAGGCAAAATATTCCACATTTTAATTTATTTAGTGCTTTTGCAAAAATTCGGAAGAGATCACTCTTATGAGCCATCTTCAGCAATCAACCAACTTCCGGTAATAACTATGGTGTTAGAGCTTTTTATTTGATTGGGTTCATCCTCGGCTTGCCCTTGAGTGACATGTCTGTCTGATGGGCTTCAATCCAAAGTTTGGAAATGGAACTTTATCACTGTCACAAGTCAGTTTCTCTTGCCAAGTAAAAGGGGTATCGTAACCAAAACAGCCACTGCTATATTTCAGTTTCCATTAGATTAAATTAGATTAGATTAGATTAGATTAGATTAGACTTAAATGTAAATTGAAGGCGATTACTTTGCCTTAACTAAGTGGTCCTTTCTACAGTACTTTGGTAAGCTGTGTTTAAATGTGCTCTATAAATAAAATGTACTACTTACTTGCTAATATTGAAGAGATTAGGGGCATGTTATGTAGGAACAGCTGCCTTTACGTATGTATTACTTATGTAGACCAGTGACCGTACCACCTTAATGTCATAAAATGCTGAATGATAAATGTGTGAACATGGAGGACAGCTACAGAAATAGTGCAAAGTTGTCTGAAAATACATAACTCTGTACTCTAGGCTGTCTTTGGGTAAAAACCCTGCGCCGTTTTTCATTTGCTTTGGCAGTAGTACAAATTGCTGACTCAGCATGCATATTGTGTCTCTTTGTTATGAGTCCAGTCAGTGACAAGGTCAGAACAATGAGAAAGACGCACAACACACAGCCTTTACACAGCAGCAGGTTACATGCAATGAATAACCTACATGGAAAGGTCCAATGGTCACCTAAGTAATCAGGACATCCCAGAATGCAGAACCACACTTTCATGGGTGTCTGCAATCATGTGATTTTCCTTGTTTGTGACCCCACAGCTCACATTTACTATGATCATTTTGAAGCAGCATTTCAAATGCAGCTATTTTTTACCACTGACTAGGCTGCTGTCCTTGACTGCAGATCTACAGCCTGTGCTGCTGGGGACTGGAGAGAGCGTGTGCACAGCTGAAGGGCCTGACCACAGAAGTGAGAGGAATCTTTTTCCTTTTTTTCTGAAGGACACACAGCAATGCATGTGGTGGGGGGGGGGTAAATCTGTGTCCCCATTTATACAGTTCCCCTCCTTCCCTTATACCTCCCACACACACACACTCACCTTGATGTCCTGCTCCAGAGCACAGACCAGCTCGCCATCCACCTGTCCGGTGCGGGCCACGCGCACGCTACGCCGCTCCGCCTTACGCAGGCGATACTGCAGCACGCGGCATGTGCGGTGGGCACGCTCCAGCTGCGCCCGCAGCTCCTGCAGCTGCCCCTCATCCTCCTCTAGGAAGGCATCCCGCATCTCCAGCATCTCCGAGTGAAGCTCCTGGATCTCGTCCTATACGTGATGGAGCAGGCAGACTCGTCAGGAGAGGGAGCTGTCTGCTGGGGGATACATTGTGCCTCTATGTGGTGTTGGGTAACGCCATCACGGATCAATGCGGACAGACGCATGCCTCATGTGTCTTTTACTGTAAACAAATATGCCAAAAGCATACAGCTCTACAGATAAGCAAAAGTCAATATTACAGCAAGTGACTGATAATGTTTTCTTCTTCTCCTCTGTGTTTTATAGTAATTCACTTTAAGTTTTACAGTGTGATCAGGCCACATGATTTTATAGTTTTAAATTTAGATTGTAAAGTAATACAGAGAATGCATTCTTACTTAAGACCAATGCTGGTACTCTCCTCAGATTCAAGATAAAAATCATGCTATCTTCCAACTGCTTATTCTGTTCAGGGTCATAGTAAAGCCAGGCTTTTTTTCTATTTAAAATTTAATTTACTTAAGTTTTTAAACATTTAATTAACATTTTTGGATAACCATTGTAGTGCTAAAATTTTTTTACTCCTAACGCATTTTTAAGCATCAAAACGCGATGTGATTACCGCTGTCGTAATATGACATCAATTTAATTTAAAGCATATTGGGTTGGAATGAAATATACACATTCCAAATTAAAAATGTTTTATATGTGTTCGACACCAGCTTTGGGGGCAATATGATTTATTAATGAGCATCACCCTGTCCTGACCTTTTAAGGAATTTATTTAATCAACACTGCAATCATCCTAGGATTTAATGGCACGTTAACAGTCTATGTTCTGATAATACATCTGAGCAAGAAGATGGAATAAGCCTGGTCAAAGCTGAAGAAACATGCTCTATAGGGCTTCGTGATAAGTATGGTAACAATTATACTAAGTGAAGTAATTAAGAATTAATGATAGTCCTGCAAAGTAGCGGAAATGAACAGAAGGAAATTCTTATTTTTACAAGCGTTTTATCCTTCTAAATGAGTGTAGGCTGCAAGCCGGATAAATCCGTGGTGTTTGTCAAGTGCACCATCTAAACATTTAGCTGTATGCAGTTCACACTGTTCAGCTAGATAAAAGTACAAACCTGCTTAGAATTGATGCCAAGGGGAAAAACACCTATCACACCTAATAAAGTTTTACTACCAACCATGAGTAAAACATGTTTAGCCTGTTACTAATATAGTAATATTGTTTAAGAATGAGCAACCTAGTTTCGCAAATGAGTGACAACTGAAATATTCCGTTAAATAGGTATATAGTCGGACACACATTCATAGCAGGGCTTGTGGGTGCAAAAACAAAACAAGCTTTAAAAAGCACAGCTTGGTGCCGAGGGATCAACCATACAACCGAGAAACATAATCTATGTAAACCTCTGTAGGATAGGTGAAGACAGACAGGAATTAGGCTGGAAACGCTTTGGAATTAAAAGACAGACTTACATATAAAAAAAAATAAAAATTAAATTAAAAGGCGTTAAAGTGTGTCAAGTTTTCATAGAAAACGGAAAATGTAAGGATTATAATATTTTGCGATTATTACCATGTAGTTCAAAAAAAAAATGGGAGAGCTTACTTTTAGGTATTCGTTTTCAGATCTTAGTTCCTCGATCTCCTTTAGGAGATCCCCCTGGACCCCATCCATGAACTCTGCCAGGTCCGGTAACGCCAGGGTTGCGTTGACATGATGCCGGCAGTAGAGTGAGGCGAAAGATCGCTCATCGTTGAAAGAGATGCTACATTCCCCACGTTCCAGTCTCAGGGGCCATCTGCCTTCATTCACCGTCAAGTTTTCAAACTGGTCACTCGTCATTGTTCCCCTGGCGACACTTGTCCGTTCCCTGTCAGCGTCGCGAATGCCGTTTTCGGTGTCACTGCTTTGGCCATCCGTTAATAATTTGTTCTCCTCCGAAGTGCCCTCGGACACTGACGAGAAGCTGTCTGCAGGGGACAGCTTGCCCGGGGCGCAGCTGGGGTTCTTTCTCTGCAGGTCGGAGGCATCAGACACTTTCTTCCGACCATCAGAGTTACTGTCGGTTGTTGGGTTGCTGACAGCTGGCGCTGTAGTTTTACCTGACACCTTCCGTGTCTCCGGTTTTACTTCTTTTGCACTGACCGGACTGTGCTTAGATACCCGATTCCCCGTGTGCATGGTCCGGGCTTTCACACTGCATTTCACCGGTCCGGAGTTTCCCCTGGTCTTGGCAGAAGTTCGTGCATGTACATCCTTGGGTCTGGCAGACAAGTCGGCACGATGCGAGTTTTTCTGCTCATTAACTAGCGACTCTTGCGGCTGTCGCTGGTGAGATTTTTGCGGCTGCGCCTGTTTGCTGCTGATACCGTCCTGTCTATCCATCGCGTGTCTCTGTAGCTTCGGCACAACCAGATTCGGATCTACCTTTGTCTTCGTCATTCATTCCGCTTTAAGGTTGACAACAACACAGTCAAAAAATCTAATAGGCTTACATATAGTTTACCCCGCCACAACAGTAACTTTTTTTTTTTACATTTCTGTCTCTTGGGAAACTGTAACGGAGAGAAGAGAATAGGCGTGCTTCTAACTCCGTAAGAACTCGTTTGCCGGAGATATTCTTCTCTGTTCTCTCATTGACTGGCAGTCCGACGTACATTACGAGGTGCTTTCTCCGCCCCACTTCGCTTGTGACCAGTATGGCTCTGAAAAGATAATTTTCCTTACAGACTCACTATCTTCAATGATCTGGGACCCAGACTTGCCTTTGGAATAAAGAACCACGTGTGTTTTGACCGAAGAATTAACATTAATGGCCATTAACAGGGAGTCCCTTATCCGTTGCCCAGTTTTAGCGTTTTGTGTCCTCTGTGACCATATTATAGCTTAATTTACCAGGGGCTCAGGACCCAAATTATTCAGTAAATAACGTCCCAAATTCATGGAAAAACTTTTATGCCGGGAGGGGGGTATTTTTGGCCCACAACCCACCAGTTAAGAAACATTGGTGTAGACAGATCTGTTATACATTTACAAATGGCCCTTTTAACATGTGGTTAGGTTTGCACTTACCCTATCAAAAAACAGCTTTATTAACGAACCATAAAGTGAGTTATATAACCAATATACCGTACATTATATACGGTAAAAAATAACAATAGCCTTTTTTCTTTATGAAGTTTATATGAACACCCGATGATCCGTGGATTAATTCAACTTCTACTTCACAGGAAGGAAATTATGTCTCCATCTAGTGGATACTTGTGTAATTTCGTTTGTGGTAATGGTTGTGCAGTTGAGATTCGATGCCAGAGGGTGTCACTACATCTAATTTAACCTTAACATTTGTTATATGTAATTGAAAGGAATCATTTTTTGAAGATGCGACATATCTAAAAAGCATAAGAGGTATTTTTGGGTAGTAAACATATGTCCAGATGACTGTAAAGTGTACACATTACGTGTTTAAATGCTTTAAAACTCTTCCAGCCTTATGGCACTGCACTGTGGGTCACAGTGGGGGCTTATTAACCAACTGTCTCATTACTGTCCGCTCCTCTACCTTGCGGCACTGTGCAGCAGTGAGCCAGCGGGTCCGCTGAAAACGGCCATGTCTTCAGGAACCTGGCAGAGTTCCCTGCTAGGAAGATGACCTTGGAGGAGAACACCGTGACACCTGACAAGAGGAAGGGCCTCGTCTACATTCACCAGACTGGTGACCCACTTATCCACTTCTGCTGGAAAGGCCGAACATCCAGCAATGTAAAGGATGTGAGCCCTTGGTCTTAGTCCCAAACCAAGAGCTTAGGTTGTGGGTCCGAATCCCAGTACATGTATGGAGTTCAGTTGAAATAACTGAAGTAACTGTAATGAGGGCTTATTTAATACCTTTTCTCTATGTTCTGATTTTATAGAATGTCTCAAGTGCAAATTCTTTACAGCAAAACACCCACACTAGTAATCCTGGGGGTGTTGTTGTCTCCCGAGTGGATCTGATCATCCCCCCTGAAGACTGCGAGTTCCAGCGTGTGACTCAGTGCACCATGGGGGGTGTGTCTACGTGCTGAGGTTCAAGGCTGGCTCCAGGCAGATGCAGGTGAGCTGGTCCATGCGTGGAGTGAAGGTGGTGTGGGGGAAGTGCTGTGCACTGCCGTTGTCTTTGTCTGACGCAAAGTCCTTGCAATACTTTGGGTCTATCAACCGTGAAATTATTTTGTAAATCTTCCCTTGTTTTCCCATAGCAGAATCCTTTGCCTTTGGGATTATATATACAATGAACTGATTGCTTGCATGTTCTTATTCTGTACTGCTTCGTTTAATTCCTAATAGCAATTGAATTACGATTTACATGCTGCAAAATAGTCAGGATGGCAAACAGAATCGGGAGGGGGGGGGGGAGTAGGGGAAGGGATTTCTTGGAAAATAGCAATATGTATTTCTGTGAAGGAAAGCAGACAATGAGTGACTCAGTGGGGTCAGAACCAAATGGATGGGCTGGCATCAATAATGGAGGAATAGACTTTGCTGGACCTGGTTCATAGGATTGTACTCTATGGGTTGTGGTCACTCTTGCATTTCAAAGGACTTTCTAAACAATGCAGGTGGGATAAATCAGCACATATGCTGATCTCTCTCGAAAGATGTGAAATTATCAAACCATTCTCAGAAATGTGTCATGTTTAAAATAAGTACCTTACAGGCTGATGCTGTCCTGTGACAACTGTGACTTGTATTGCCTTTTGTTCAGGTCCATACTATCAAACCGCTTTATAAATGTGTTCTTCTGGTTCCCTTCTCAAAATCACAGGGTTAAATTTGAGGTACATATGTCACCAGCAATGGATGTAAGACCCTCCCACATCTCAGCTTCAATGGTGTTTGCTGTTTACTAAAAGGTGTAGGATCCAGCCCAAACTGTCAGTGATTGTTGGTGGGAGATGCCATAAAGCGAAACGCAGAGATGTACATGATGGTGCGCTGCATGATACTGGGTAGTGTAAATATTACATTGACACTATATCATAATACATTGTTCAGGCAAACGGTGCAAGGCTATGCTTAAGTGGTATTTGAATTCGATTAGACATTAATAATTATTAATAATTAATAATAATTAATGGGAGCACTGTGAGAATCATGTTTTTTGATTTCTCCAGTGCCTTCAACACCATCATACCCACAAGACTGAGGGACA
>JAODJX010000129.1:26928323-26940726 GCA_026776945.1 Isichthys henryi | reverse complement strand
GGCAGACGGGGTTCAGGGTTATGGGAGCTGGTGTGTCTGAGGACAGACAGGGTTCATGGTTATGGGAGGTGGTGTGTCTGGGGGCAGACGGGGTTCATGGTTATGGGAAGTGGTGTGTCTGGGGGCAGACAGGGTTCAGGGTTATGGGAGCTGGTGTGTCTGGGGACAGACAGGGTTCAGGGTTATGGGAGGTGGTGTGTCTAAGGACAGACAGGGTTCAGGGTTATGGGAGGTGGTGTGTCTGGGGACAGACAGGGTTCAGGGTTATGGGAGGTTGTGTGTCTGGGGACAGACAGGGTTCAGGGTTATGGGAGCTGGTGTGTCTGGGGGCAGATAGGGTTCAGGGGTGTCTAGGGACGCTGAATACTGGCTGACCAGTATTGTGCATTGTGATCCTAAGCTTGCTGTCACCTGTATATGTCGGTGCGTCTCGTGGAGAGCAAGATGGGATAGGTGAAAAGACAGTTTCCCAATAGAGATCGATAAGGTTCAAAATTCCATTCTACATTCTATCCATGCACATGACCTTATTGTCATGCTGTGAAACACCATCCTCTTCCTGTGTGTGAGAGTGGGTTACTGTACTACTGTGCAGTACTCTGAGCTTCACAGCTGTCTGCCCTAGCAGTGTTTTGGATATTTTTCTGGATTTAACATCATACTCCTACTATGGAATCTCTCTCCTGCAGGTCCAGAATTCCAGGTTACCTTCTTATCTTGCTCAGGGTGAGCTTGATGTGAGGGAATCTCTCCCTGAAAGTCTCATTCATGTCCTTCTTGAGGTCTGATGGTTTTACATACTCAATAACTGTGGTCTGAGGAAGGGAAGAGATCACAGTGAAGATAAGCACTGATGCTTCCAACTTAAGGAATATAGTAGAAAAAGTAAAACCACACTGTCACTTTATAAGGTTTCCTTCTTTCATTACGCACTTCAGGAGTTAAAATATATACATAAAAAATGCTTATGGAGGAGGAATCCACAGAACATTAAGGAAAGAGGATTTACTTAAGGATTTGGGCAAGGATAGCGGGCTTGATGCGTAAGCCATACGTAAAACGAACAAGCATCTTTTCTCTGAGAAAAGACTTTAAGGTTCCCTGAAGTGTGCCGTGATGAGGTCTCTAGACATTTGGTCAAAGTGTGATATCTAAGAACCTGGTGGGGCAGCTTTGACCAGGCCCAGAACCTGGGGCCCTCACCATATAGGAGGCAAAGATGAGCACACGCTTGTGCTTCCCGCAGGGCCACTGAGGGTCGCTCAGCAGGTTGGGGTCATACTCTGTCAGGTCATCGGTGCCTAGGGAGAGGGGAGAACCGGTCTGATCAGCCACAGGCCTGTAGTACATTCAATTTAGTGGTGGCAGACCCTCCCAGGAATTTAGATCTTACAAGGCTAATAAAGATTACACACAAACAAAACCAGCCACGCTAGCTCATATTCTGGGTGTCAGCTGTCATCTACGGAAAAAGCCCAATTTCCTTTTCCACTACCTGACTTATCCAATCAGCTCACTCTAAAGTCAAAACACCAATCCTCATGAACCTCTCCATTCTTGCAAACAGGAAGCTAACATCTGTTGCCGGCTGGCTCTATGCACATCCTTATCAGACCCTCACAGTTTGCGTGTTTAGCGGTTGGATGATGGTTTATCTGATCATGTTGCTGTAAAAACAACTGTTTGCTTAGCAGGAAGGTTCAGACACACAGTTACATATGTGAACTATAAAGTATTCTAACCCACTCCAAAGTCGAGCATTAACTTAGGTTCTAATGGCCCGGACATCGCTAAGGTAACCAGGTACCACCCACCTACGTCCTGACCCATGGTGCAGGAGAACCTGGCGGGGGTGTGGCTTCTCTGGGTACGGGCAGTCTCCCCAGGGGTGCTCTTGCACCTCATCAGGGCATTGGTGGGGAGGAGGAACTGAGCGTATGACACCGTCTGGGGTGATGAGGAGAAGGATGGAGGTTACACAGATGTACCAAACACATGATAACTGTCAGACAGCCCCTTTAACCACAATCACACAGCTTTATGTTAGGGAAACTGCAGGTGTATCCGTGACAGACACACATTACATTTAATTTAATTTAATTTCATCCATCATAAGGTTTGGCAGGGATCTTGAAACCTACCCGAGGCAGCAGAGGGTGTAATGCTGGGGAGCATCTTGGCAGGGAAGCCAGTCACTCAAATTTCAAAATTAGCATGAAATACTTAATCATAAATGCTGAAAGCTAACAGCCTTTATCGAGCCACTGTAAAGCTTCAAGGACCTTGCAGCTTTAGACCTTGGTGAATCATAAGCAGCAAGTATGCGCAGTGATTATCTAAATACAAGGTCATCAGCAGATGGCAGACATCTGTGCAACCCAGTGCTGGATCATCTACCAAGCAGCCTCCAATACCACTCCAACAAGACATCTCTTTCCTCTCATCAAAAAATCCCACCTCTTCTGCACCTCCTGCCTGCCCTCATCCACCCACCTTTCCATAGGTACCCAGCTCTACACCCTCGAGCGTGGGTGCTACATCCAGGCTTGCGGTGGCCCCTCCTGAAGAGTGGCGCTGTCGGTCTGCCTCCAGTTTCAGATTGCTGAGCGGGGAGAAGGCCGGGCGTGGTCACAGTCATCACCGATGAGTACTGACAGTCAATGACAGCTCTCAGAGTCATGCACCCTGAGTAATGTGACGGTTTTTAAATGGATAATGAGTAAACAGAGTAATGCAACAAATGTAACCCAGTCATTGTTTTATTGCCGATTTGTCATCTTGCCAGCATTTACAAAACATCTCTGCCGTCAAGTTTCAGCATGTCGCAAAAACATGGATGGATTCCAGAATCTTCTGGAATCATTGCCCAGCACTGCAGTCACCCTTAAGGTATACATTACTCCATTGTTTATAAAATCCTACTTTAGCTATGCTTGTCTTTTGGCCAAAAAAATTAAAAATGAAATAAAACATGCGCCAGCGAATGTGACAAAACAAAGCACACCGTAGGCAGAAATGCGGAAAGACACAGAAAATGTCAGGGCTGCCTGGCCCTCACAGTTCTATATGGATTTAGGAAACATCCGTGTCTCAAAATGATCAAACACGACAATTTGAACATCTCTCAGAACCAAAAGAGCAGTAGGCTAGCATAAACAATATCATTATTCCGTTCCAGAATCAATGAGGTGTATCGGAATATTGAATATTTACAATGCAGGTTCCAGTTCCAGATTTTACCAGCAAAAGAAACAAAGCAAACTGCACACTCAGTACAGGGCTGGAACTAGTAAGGTTATGGTATCCCCTGAGAAACATAAACACGAACCTCTGGACAAGGGGTGTCAAACTCCAGTCCTGGGGGGCCGGAGCCCTGCTCATTTTTGAGTTTCCCCTCATTTAACACACCTGATTCAACTCCTTGTGCTAATTACCACACAGCTCTTGAGCTGAATCATTTGTGGGGGAACAGGGAAAGAAGTAAGCTACACAGAGCTCCAGCCCCCCAG
Organism: Isichthys henryi; assembly: GCA_026776945.1. NCBI lineage: Eukaryota > Metazoa > Chordata > Actinopteri > Osteoglossiformes > Mormyridae > Isichthys > Isichthys henryi. Next base: position 26,937,217 of record JAODJX010000129.1, on the reverse strand, counting down.
GACTGGAGTTTGATATCCCTGCTCTGGAGCATCACAGGACAGGTTTGGAGAGGGTGCAAGGTGTAGTATGTCGTCATTCCAGCCAGACAGCCTTGAGATTACTTTCCCCACGCATTTCCAGCAAGCCAGATGACGCACTATATATTTAGCCGATGCCATTTTCCCAAGACACTTCAGTATAAATGGGTTGAGATTAACTGGAGCTATTTAGGTTAAGTACCATTCTCAAGGTTGCTAGAGCAGAGGGTCTCCTGGGATGTCAACCAACAACCTCTGGAGTCAGAGCACTTCCTTGAAAACAGTATCCTAACCTCTCATGATGTCAAGCTTTCTAATAATATGCACACACAATATGTCCATTTTGTTCACTCTTTATCTAGGGAAAATAGTATTAGACATAACATTTTTCAGCAAAATGTAAACCCATGTGATCACCAGAAAACATTTTTGAAAATTTTATCTTGCTCCCAGTTAACTCATATCCCAGTATGCGGAATTTGAAAGATTCCTACGCAGTCACATTAGCGATTAGCTCTCACCAACATCTCTCTGCTTCCTAAACTTCACCGTTTCTCATGAAGCCCTGGTGCCATGATATATGCCAGGCAAATAGCAGCTCAGGCGATGGGAAAATGCAAAGAGAAGCATTATCTTTATACCCATAAACCAGAAAACAAAAGAGCAGAACAATCTGCCACTTAAAATAATGATCCGCCACCGAAAGCATGAGTGACAAGTAAATGTTAACCTCTAGATGTGGGGGTTGCGTACCTGAGATGGGGGCTTTGCCCGTATGGGACGACGGAGAGGGCAGCACACAGGGAGCGCTTGGCGCAGATCAGCACAACCCTGTGACACACAGACACATTTAACTCCTACAGATGTAATTATGCATAAGATTAGCCACGAACTGCGAAGATATCGGCTGTATGTTGCGTTCATCTAGCTGAGAGACACAAGTGCAAGAAGGATACACGAAAGCAAGAGACATGCACACAGCAAATATACAAAGACTCAGGAGACATGTAGGGAAAAGGTGCAGACACAGACGCCACGGCAACGTACAGCCACACAATCAGCAGTGCCTCAGTAACGAGTCAGATACTCGCAAATCCATGGTCAATATTGAAAGCAGGCGTTTCATACAGATATAATCACACACGCTCCTGATGGGCAGTGAGCAAAGATCATTCTCTGCATGTCTATTTACATTCACTACATTATTTTATTACCCACACATGAACACAGACACTTTCTGTACAAGAAAACTGTGGACCGGGTGGTCTACAGGCCTTAAAATAAAAGTACCCACGATGTCCTTCGCCAGGGCTCACCACTGCTAAGTTGAATTCCTGGTGCTTTTTTCAGGAAAAAAATCTACTCTATTTTCACATGGATGTATCCATCACCTGCCATGGAACATTGGTGGTAGGGAGTGGGGGGGTGGGGGGACAGGCATAGCGGGGAAATTCTATTTCTGGTTTTCCTATGGAGGTGGAATCACTCCGCCAGACGACAACACGGCAGTTCCTGCACTTGTGCTTGAGAGTGAAGCTTTTAACAGCTGGGCGAATGGATGGCCTGGATCCCTGACAGCTATATAACTACCGCGGGAGGAAAACAGCCCAGCGGATGGATAAATAAAGGAATAAGGGTCAAGGAAAGGGAACCATAAATACATGAAACTGAACTGCTTGTTTAAAATAAGTAACAACGGAAATGGGTGAATGGGCAAAAGGACAATGGGGGGGGGGGGGTGGACGTAACTCTAGCTTCAAGAATGTTAATGGAAACAAAAGCATTGTGATTTGTGTAGTAATGTTAGGGAAGATCTGTCACTTTTTTGTGGTGGGATTTCATTGGCCACCCCTCACCTGCTGCCCCCAATGTCATACTGCCGCATGCTCTTGATGAAGTGGATCTTATTCACTGGCCTTGGTCCTGGGGAGCCAGATGGATTACGGAGCCTGTGTCGGGGAAAGTGATGGGCCAATCAGCAAAGACACAGTCAAATGCAAACCTCAAGAGCCACTACATAATATATAGATGTTTTACAAAAGGGGGCTGTAAACTGTATATAGGTGACTAAGGGGATCTATGCAAGCTACCACGTCCTTCCTTCAGTACGATGAAATGTGCGACATTACTACTTAAGCACCAGAGTGTTACAGGGTACAATGCATGCTGGGCTTTATTGCATTTAATGGGCCCAGCTGGCAGCTAATTATCAGTTCTAAATTTATACCTACGCATTTCCCCAAAAATACTGCAGTAACATCCAGTATGATACAACTTTACATACAAGGTAGGAAAGGAAGATGTAATTTACCATTTGAAAATGAAATATTACGAAGCCTCACTGAGAAAGTTTAATTACAACCTGTTGTAGCAGAAGCCTATGCACTGATTTGCGTCCAGGAACTGATTCTGACAGCCTGCGATAAGCTGCTGCCATTGCTGTCCGGCTCAAAGGTTACAATAGTGGAATCACTATTATTCCTTTCTTGGATTATATGGTCTCATGTTTGTTTCTCTTTTAAGGCTATTCCTCATATTCCGTTATTTGTACATCAGGTCTGAGTGACTCAGGATACAAAAAAAGCAGGACAGCATCATGCAGCCCCTGATGTTCAGAGGAGCTTAGACCAGGGTGGACTGAAAAGCCACACCCACAAAGATGGCTGAAAAGCCACACCCACAAAGATGGCTGATCTGTAGTCCACCTTTTGGTGACTTTGCTGGTCTGTAGTCTTATTGTCCATTAATAAATAAACCTACAATGCAGCTAACATACTTGTGATCTTCATTGACTTTTCATGGATAAATATTATTCCCCATGACCATGAAACACATACAAGTCGAAGTAACCATTCGAGGAAGCTTTAAACACACACTCTACTCTTGTTGATTAATGAAGTGAAGAACAGCTGCAGAGCAGGATCTCAGTGTATTGCTCTTGCCCACAAACCTCAACACAAACACTTTCCTTGGCTTTCAGCAATATCTGAATACAAGTCATTTTGTACACGATGGCTGCCAGTTCAAGTAGCCAGACCTCAGTAACTTTTGTTGGTTTCCTTGAGGGGGTTAGGGCAGCATAATAAAAATCAAATATATACAAAAAAACCTTAAGTTAACTTCGATAAAAACCATTCATGATATAAATACACAAATGTGTCCCTTTCTGCACTACACAAAAGGCGACAATTCCCGCACTGTATTGCAGTACTCAATTGATTAGATTACTCTTTTATCAAACGAATGCCCCACAAGTAAAAATTAGGCACCATTCCTTAAACTAAAAATCATTGGTCATGCATATATTTAAAAGGAATGTAAGAGTGTGAGATACTCTGAAGGGGGAAATACAGTAAATAAATCTGTCATCTAACTCGTCACAGTGAATTACGGAGACTTGGCGCTTGTAGAGGGACTTTTCAACAGGTTCAATACTGGCATTTTTAACAAGGTAGAAAAAAAATGCGACTTAAAGAGAGAGGCGCAGAGAGCCAAGCGGATATCGCAGGTTAAGGCTGACTGGCAATGTACTGGCTTAAGTGTGAAGGTAGTATTGATCGCTCCCGTAATTATGCTTAGAATAAAGCGACCCAATGACAAGCAGAAGGGCCGGTCCGATGGGCTCACGTTTCCCGGCTGCAGCCCGAAAAGGCACGCAGATCTGTGCATCTCGCCGAGGCTGTATCGCTTTCCAGTCTAACCCGGAATTAGCAAGCGGAAGGTGCGTCCGCTTAATTTTAGAAAAAGACTTCACTGCTCTGCGGTGCCTATCATTACATTATCATACTATCTTGGCATCGGAAGAGGTAAACACACCACTCCAGGTTAAAACGCTGCCAAGGTGTTCACTCAAAATACTCAAGCAACGCCTTAGCTCCGGCTATAGCCAGTGACATGCCTGCTTTGTTAAACAAAGCAGATCGTTGTTCGGTTTGGCGATCAAAATAAAATAGAGCTTAATAACCTTGTTTTCTAAAAATCACAAGAGTATCGGTCGTACCATCCAGGTAGATCACTGTGGCAGACACCGTGGTTTTACACTAACTGCCCTCAGTAAACACTTTGACAGGTGGAGCAAATCGCGAACGGGATCTTTTTCTGCGCTTGTAGTCGTGAAGTCGACTGGAGGATTAACACGGCGTTATTATTCGTAAACACAGAATTGGACTTACTTTTGTCGCGCATCCAGCGACGCGATACTGTCACTTTGAGCCATCGGCGCGGCCGGCAACTTATTGGTTGTTAGATGGGGATTCGATTGTATCCCAGACAGTGAAAGGACCGTCCCTTGTGAGGAGCCCGGAGCGAGTCTTCCCCCTTCCAAGGGAGCATCGCTGCTGCCCGCAGTACTGAAGCCTGCCACGGCAGAGGGAACATAACTAGGTGCCTGGTTGACGACCACGATCCTCGTCCCGGGAGTGGCGACTCCCCCGCTCACGGAGGGTGACAGGTCGCTGAAGGCTGCACAGCTACTCGTTGCAGATCGCGGCAGACCGGCCACCATTGCCGGGGCGTCCAGAGCTCGGAACTCGGGTTCACTTTGACTGGGGTTCCCGTTACCCAAACCGTAAATGGGGCGTCCATCTAAAGATATGTTTTTAAGAAACAGCAAGGCTGCCTGGCGCCGCCGCGAGTCCTTAGTTTTTCTTATGCGTTCTTTATTGGGTTTGCCCGTATTGTTGCCTGTCATACTGCGTGAACCACAAGCGGCAGGCGCCGCCATTCTTGAACTGAAAGTGAAGCGCATGCAAACGGAAAGCATTTTACCGGCTCGAGGGCTTCGCCCCGCCCACTACCTTCCTATTGGTTGACAGCAATAGATTATACAAAACTCGCAATTTTCGGTGATTCTATTGGCTACGGATTGCTTTTGTTAAATTGAATGTAACTTATTTAATAAGAAAATTGATCTATACCCTGTTAATATTTAACGTGAAGACTAACGTGTCCTAATACTGCGCATCACTGACAGTGTAGGAAAATTGTTTTTGTGTATAACAACAGCTAGAACTTCATGCTATCTTGTGTGTTTCCAAGGGTACACACAAATAAACAAACTGGCATCGGTACCAGAGACGGCTATATAAAAGCGAACAATCACGTCAATGGCATCGAATATAATATCTGTACTTGCCAAGGTGGTAGGGACACAGACTTGTCACTAAAGGCTGTGGGGATCAAGTTTCAGCTTTTAGCATAATACGTTCTTTGTCGAAACTGTAGAAATTGTTTCTGAACCTTGTGTTCTTTGTGCTGATTGTATGCCAGAATTCTGCCAAGAGGGTATGTGCTGTTGCCTGCTCTTCTGAGATAGTGTGCAGTGTAAATGAAGGCAGATGTGTCCTGATGACGGCCTGAGCGGTCTTCACCTCTCGCTTCAGTGCTCTGCTGTCCCATGTTGAATATCTATAATGTCACAATTTAATGCATCCAGTCACAATGGACTCCGTCGTGCATTTGTAGAAGTGAGTACTGCTGCCACCTTCTGAACCTCTCTGAAGTGTCTGAGGAAATAAAAATACACCGAATCGCCTTCTTTATTGCTGCAGTTGTGTGTTGTTTCAATGTATGTTTGTTTGCAATATCGCTATCCAAATGTGTCAATATCAATCCTATTGACATATTTGGATAGAGTCTTAGATATTTGCCATCGTTGTCCTGGCTACCGAATTGATGTTGTTGGAGTGCAGAAGGAAAATCATAAGAATATGTACTACTCAAACACACAACTGAAGCAGGGAGGCTACAGTAATAATCACTGACGCACCATGCCACACAGGCACATGTAGAACAATATATTTTGAGCTGTACAAAATTATGATAGAGTACAAAAGGGTACTCTATCATAATTTTCAAACAAATCAGGGAACATGAAACCACAATTTAGCTGGGATTGATAACATTTTTCAAATTTTCCAAGGGCGTGCAGTGTAACCCTAAGGACACTTCTCCATCCCACCAAGAACCTCGCAGTATCCGAGCTGTACCGCGAAGAGACACTAGTTACGATGCCGTTCCAGCTCGCTTTGGTTTTCCACTAAAGAAGGGTTGGCTGGGTATAGGAGAGCGAAGAGATGCTTATTTACTGTTCACACGGTGTATATCATGATTTACTATGTGCTAATTTCTGCTAGCACATCTGTGAGAATCGCCGTGTTATTTTAACAACAAATGCTGGGGCTGGGAGTTGGCTAGGAATCGAGAGTCAACTCGATCCAAAGCTTTGAGATGGACTCGAGTTCAGTACTTTTTCGGTGGACTCAAACAGAAGCTGCGGCGAACGCTCATCGTCGGTCACTGCCTTGTTTGATCGCTATGGTATTATCACGTTGACATCCTCCCCGGGTCAGATTTTTTGCATCCAATTAGAGGGATCCGTTCTTGGTCGTTGTTTACCTCAATTTATGACAAAAGTACAAATGAATGAAAAAGTGATTATGTGATTAGAAGAGAGGTGTCAGAAGTGAGTTAATTTAGAAATTGCACCATCAACACAACATTCGCAATAGTTTGGCGAAATGTTACTTTATACACGGCACAAAATAAAGTGAAATGCAGTATTTATAATAGAATATAGTTATTTTTTTAAATAAAACTTTGTCTTTGATATAACATTTGAAGACAAACTCATTCCAAGGAGAGAGAGACAGAGAAAGAGAGTGCCTATTTAACTTATATTTAGTTATGTCACTGAATTTTATCAGTAATATTTGCATTTTGGTAGACGGCTATGTTTTAATAAAATTGTAGGGTCTTCTGGGAGTTGGGCAATAGAACAGAGAACAAGTGTATATATCAGTGAAAAAAAAATCCTATTAAGGAATAGCCGCCATGTCATTTTAGTACGAAATGTGCACGCGACATAAATAATGAAGAATATGGTTATGGATCTAATTTTATAAAATATACTTACCAGAAAAAGATTGCATGAATAAAAAAAAAAAAATCAGTATTTGAAAATATCAAAATCCATTGTCATTTATACTACTCTGTGGGTAGTGTGGGGATCCTTTTGCTCTCACATTTTTAAGTCTGTGGAATCGACTATCAATCCCCAACTCCTTGATTCAGAGTCGACTTAATTTTTTTTTAATTGACCAGCCCTATCAATCGCTAGCTAGGTTTAGAGGCAGAAAGATTATGACTTTAACAAACACTCAAAGGTGTTTTCATTATAGTTCTGAGCTCCCATATCTAGGGAAACCACAGTTTAGTTGGGTTTGAAAGCCTTTCTCAAACTTTACAAGAGACCGTTGTGTAACTCCAATTCCCCAAATTAGGGTTGGGCTTAGAAATGCTATGATTTTTATAGATGCCTAATGGAAGTTGTATGATCATTCTGGACCCTTTTAGTCATTTTATCCTTTCTAGCTGGAAGAATTCTCAGTGGAGAATGGGGCTGTCAAATTCCCATGGTGCGAAGGGTAACAAACCGGTAATCTGAGTTTATGTCAGGTGATGCACTCTTGCTGTTTGAGATACTCTGTAGTCATTCAAGACAGACACAATGAAACTGCTTCGCTTTGTCGGTTAAAATTGCGCTTTACCCATGTGCAGAAACTATTTTATTAAGTAGTTCTTGATCCTGTTGCCTCACAGCCCTGGGACAGGGGTTTGTGTCTCCACCCCAGCTCTACCTACATGTGGAGTTTGCATGCCCTTCCTGTATCTTCATGGGGTTTCCTCCGGCTTCTCTGGTTTCCCCCCAAAGCGCAAGAGACATGGTAGGTTAATAGTAATTGCTGAATTTCCCGTGTGTGCATCCTGCAATCCTTTGGCACCCTGTCTTGGGTTATTCCCTGCTTTGTGCCAGTGGCTTCTAGGATAGGCTCTGGACCCTTGTGACTTTGAATAGGACAAGTGTGTATAGAGAATTATTGGCTGCATAATGCTTAATTCATATTATCAAAGCCAACTTGCCCAGTGAACAGTTTTACATGCTATTTACTTAGGGATGATTTACACAAATACGTCCCTCAAGCTCAGTGGTAGGATTCCCCCCAAAGTATTTTGATGATGAAGACAGCATGTTGGTGCTACCTGCTGCATGGAAATGGAAGGGGGGGGGGGTGTAACTGAAAGCCCTCACATCGACATAAACAGGAATTTTAGAAAGAAATTATTTTGAACGATCCTGACATTAAAACTCCCCATATAACTCAATGACTCAGTCACACAAACATAACATCATCGTGTGTTAATAATTCACATATGTGCATCTGGTTCTCTAAAGGGGCGTCCCCAGCTGATTACATTATGAGCCAAAACAATATGCTCTGATACTATCTGCTGTAACCTAAAAAGGATTAGCTACAACTAATATTGTGACCTTGTAAAAAGTACAGAACCGTAATAAAAGGAGAGATCATTGCACCATCCTAGCGCAAATAGTTTTTGCGAATTCATGTCAAGGGGTTTGTGCATCATCTATACACCATATTCAGTGATGTGGCCTATGTCTTTTTCACCCCCAACAAGATTTATGATGAGTCGAGATAGAAATATAATTCACTGAAGTGGGAATCTCCAAAACCTAATCTCTAGGCTGCCTCTGACACAGTTAATTAATTTTGTCCAACAGCTGTAAAGTACTGATGGTAAAAATGTGTTCTTCATGCCTCAGAATATATTCATCCATCCATCCATCCATCCATCCATTTTCTGAAACCCCTTGTCCTATTCAGGGTCATGGGGGGGGGGCACAACCCACTGCAGGGCACACGCACACCCCATATACACATATGCACACCTACGGACAACTTGGTAACTCAGCCTGTTTTTGGACTGTGGGGGTGGGGGGGGGGGGGGGGAATGAAGACCCCAGAGTTGAGAGGCAAACTAGCTAATAAAATAACCAATATACCACAACCAAAAAA
>JAODJX010000129.1:26885282-26896085 GCA_026776945.1 Isichthys henryi | reverse complement strand
CATGGGGAGAACATGCAAACTCCACACACATGTGACCAAGGCGGAGACTCGAACCCGGGTCCCAGAGGTGTGAGGCAGCAGTGCTAACCACTGCACCATCATGCCGCCCCCACATAAAGTCATGAGATACAGAATTCTGTAAAAATATTGCTAATTTGTTTCATAATAAAACTCCATTGACAAGAAATGTTTTACATATCTGGACATATCTTCTACACCAGCTTTTCCCAACCCAGTCCTCAGGGAACCCCAGACAGTCCACATTTTTGCTTCCTCTCAGCTCCCAGGGGTGTCTGGAGTTCCCCAAGGACTGGGTTGGGAAACACTGTTCTACACAGACGTTTTCTTTTTATTGTTATAATTTTTTGACTGACTCATTCAGTTCTTGCCATTTTGCTATTGATATACAGCTGTAGTCACTGGTTCCCAGAAGGACACTAAACACAAATGTTTGGTGTTTCATGTTCTTGCAAAAGTGTTACTAATTAAAAAGCACCCACTGCTTGTCAAAAAACTTTTAAACTCAGACCAGCTTTTAGAACCATAATTTGGGTTTCAATTTATTACTACTTGAATATGTGATATATATTTTTTGTAAACATGTAAAGTAATGATCATTATATTTGCAATATTTTACTGAAATAAGCAAGCATCCCAAGACTATCTGTGAGCACTGTAATTCTTGATGGACTGGCATCCTGTATAGAGTGTGCTCGGTCTCATGCTCCTTGTCACTTACATTGGGTTTCACTGGTGCTCTGTATTGGATGGGTGTCACAGAAGAAGGGCGGATGGATAGATGGATGGATATAACTACTAAGCAAAATTTTCAAGATTGAAGGAGTGGCTGTAAAGGTTTTTGCTTGCATAATATAAAATATGAAAAAATAAAAAACCTGAAATTATGGTTCTGATTTGTGACTTTCACATAACTGTTCCAGAAAATGCTATACATACCAGTGAATATATTATTTAAAACATATACAATAACTTTGATAATAACAAGATCAATTTTAAATCTGATATTTACAATATGAAACACACTGCACGCAGAACAAAACACGACTTTCTAAATGGCAAGAGATTTATTCCTCAAACACAATTTTCTTTACAGAAAAAAACAAGCAGAAGAGGGGAAAAAAATGTTCCTGCGGTTTCAGTTAAGAAAAAAGAAATGTTTTCGTTATTGTCAGTGGTTTGGCAAAATTGCCTTTGAGCCCGGCTCATTTTGCGGTTGATTCAAGAAATCGAAAAAGATGGAACGAGGCAGCAGAACGTAGCACAACTTACATGTTACCGTTTGTTCAAAGACAAAGAACAGTCTCCTGCCTCATTCTACAAAATAAAAAACTAAAAACATGTAAGCAGTATGGCAGTGATTATGTGAGTTTTAATAAAAAAAAAAAACAACAAACCCCCTTCTCTTTTACAGCTCACAGACCCGATAAACAAACTTACAGAGATGCTAAAGAGTGACATTATTAAAACCATGGCTTTATTATGTGCAACCAACAGGAGATCCCGAGATATGAGGAAATTTTAAAATGACAATGTTTTACAGATGAAAAATAGAACACAAATATTTTTCAAATGTATCATTCTTCTCTTCATTCCCAAATGTATGTCAAAACTCATTTTAATGACCCCGTTTGATGACAGAAAGATAAGTAATAACTTGACAACTATTTGATGGGACAAACAGTCTGGAAACTAAATATTCCTTATTTCATCTTGGGGAAAAAAAGTCTTGTGTAGTGTCACTCTCAACAAACATAATATTATAAATATATAGTTTCATTGAAAGCGTATGTTTTTGATTTACATACTAAAAAGCATGCCCCCCGGGCCCCCAGTTTAAAGGATGTGCATTCACATGAGTACAAGGGGAGTCTGCCACGACTCTGACATGCTCCACTCTCCAAACAATGCAAAACTATTTCCTCCAGGGCTGAGCGCGTTCTCTGACCAGCAAATTTACCGTGGCGGTGAGGAAAAAAAACAAAAAACCAAGACATCTTAAAAATGCGACAACGCTACGTTTACAACAGCAGCAGTGTTACCCAGCACTGCGTTTAAAGCTCAGCTGCACGTCTTGCCTTATGGTGCCCATTTGCCTTCTTAAACTATGTGTTAATGCTGTAACGCCCTCATGCTTCCAATGCTGCTGCTGGTCTTTCTGTTAGCAAGTTTTGTATAGTTCAGCAAAACTTTTTTTTGCTGCTTTTTAAAATTTTCTTATTTGTGGTCAACTTGCCTTCTGCTCTGATTATTAAAAAGTTACCGTGGTTTTCTTGTGGAGTGTGCCCCCTACAGGGTGGAGGTTGCACTTTCACTCAGCCCGTGATACAGGTGCTGTAGTAGACAGCACTACTTGCATCCGAGAGTGCCGAGATCAGTGGGCTGGTTTCCACATGGGGGGCATTCCGGCCCCATCCAGGTGCAACCCCTTCCAGTGGAGTCCGATCCGAGCTGCTGAGATACCGCTCGAATTCATCACACTCCGCATCCGTCCAGAATTCCATGCTGGCATCTGAACCGGGATCAAAGACAGGAGTGGTAGCAGGTTCAGGGTGGGGGCACGCTGGCCCCGTGAGGACGTGACCGAGGCCCCCTCCATGTTCATCTTCAGTGTAGAAGCACTCGTAGTACCTACCAGCAGGCTGTAGGTGGCTATGAGGGTGCAGCCAGGTTTTTCCCTGGGGGGTCACAAAGGGGTGGCTCACAGGGTGAGGCCTCTCCCAGGGGGCCATGGGGACCACTCCCTCTTCCACACGCTCTGGGAAGAAGGTGGCCGATACCTCTTCGCCTTTGTTCCGTTCCAGCACGTCTGGCAGGGACAGCTTGGGTGTTGGCAGGCCGTAGCCTTCAGGCTCTGGCAGTAGGTGGGGTACCAGGTTGGGCTCCTGGCTCTTAATAGCCTTAATCCGCCTCCTCCTGCGGGGGCGGTATTTGTAGTTGGGGTGGTCCTGCAGGTGCTGCTGCCGTAGGCGTTCCGCCTCCTCCACAAACGGCCACCTGTCGGCCGGTCCCAGCGCCTTCCACGCCTGACCTGGGGGTGCAAGAATAAGTAGCAGCCTCAGGTGTACAGGTGAACAGGTAAGATAGACCCCCCCCACAAGGCATCTACAGGCCAGGCAGAGCTTCTTGAGGGCATGTTGAGACTCATCATTTTATAGACAGGATGTTTCATATTTTAATCCAGAGGCTCCCAAAGAAGTTCTCAGACCCTGCTAGCCAGGCCATATTCCTGCCCGCGTCCACCACCCTTATGCCAGGTAATCAAGGGCTTTATAATGAACTGATTAGAAAATGGGATATGTGAAACAGATTACAAATGTGGTCTAGCTAAGGGGATCTACTGTCCAAAGACATACCAATAAAATAACACATGCTTAAGTAAATAAATAAATGTGTTAATCACCAGCAAGTCATTAGTATGTAATGCAACCATTGCACTGTACTGAGCAATGCCAGATGCACTAACAGGAGACGGGAAAGCATAGAAATGGACAGATGGATAGAAAGACTGAGATAGACATGCAGAAGGACACAGAAGAATCTATAGACAAGCAAAGAAAATGGATCCATCCATCTTCTATAACCACTTAATAAGTATAGGGTTGCATTGAGCCTGGATCCTGTCTCAGGAAGCACAGCCTAGATGAGATTTCAATCCTTTGCAGGGTGCGTGTACACACACACACACACACACACACACACACACACACACGTTAGTATTCATATCCTTGTGGGGACTGTCCATTCATTTTTATGGGCATAACCCTAATCCCAACAATGACGACCTTAACCTCTACCCAGCCTAACCGTGACCATAAGTAACCAAACTAAATACTAAATCTTTTGGCATTTTTAGTTTTTGAATGCAGTTAATGAGTTTCCCCTTGTGGGGACCACAATGTCAAAGTAACAGGTTTTTATCATAATGTGGAGACATTTGTTTCACAGAATGTAAAAGATACATAACCTCCCCCCTCCTACAAACACACACAGACACACACACACAATAAGCAATTTGTAGATGCCAATTGACTTAACTGTATGTTTTCAGCAACCTGTGCAACATCCAGACACACACACGCAACGGCACGGTAGGATTCACACCCAGGTTAAGGTGCAAAACTACTCCGAAATAAAAAACACAACACAAACATTACATAAAAGACAGAGACACGGTGAGAGGCAAAGAGAAACAGAGTCACGGTCACAGAGGGTCACCGAACACCAGAGGGACAGAAAGACGCAAGCAGAGAGGGAATATGGTGTCGGGGGCCTCGGATCTCCTACCCAGCATCTTGCTGAGCACGGCATTGTGCAGGTCGGGATTCCGCAGAGCCAGCCGCTTGCGCTCATCCTTCGCCCAAACCATGAAGGCGTTCATCGGCCGTCGCACCCGGGACTCCCCTCCAGCTCTGCGCTCGTTCCCCGGGGCCCGGTCCGCACCCAAGGAGGATCTCGAGTCGGTCTCCTGGACCCGATCAAAGCCTGTGACCTGTGAAGGCTGGGCCCTGGCGTGGGTGCTGCCGTCCATGGATATGGATTTGGGTTTATTCTAAATCAATTAACCAGTCATATAAACCTAAAGAAATAGCACTTCTGAAGGTCCAGCAAACTGAAGGCTCCTGTCAGAATTTACCCAAGAATAACTCTTCTATTAACAAAGTTTAAAACTTCTGTCAGCCGTGTCATATGAGAGGAACAAATATACTAAGCCATGTACCAATCACAGACTGGGTAGGGTAGGCAGCCCTTGTAACCACTAAGCAAAAAGGGGCGGAGCCTCCCAGCTGCTGCCTGAATCCCAAATGGAAACAGGGTGGTGAAATCTGAGAAGGCCATTGTTCTTGAAACCAATAGGAAGCTGGAGGTCAGGCCATTCTTGTACAGACATTGCTTAAAAGACAAAAAAAAAATACAAGTAAATTGACTACAAGTTGATGCAAACTCTGCTGCATACAGAATGGAATACAGTGTTAATTTCAAGCTGCTAGCCAACTATCATCTAATGTTAATCAGATGGCTCACTAACATGACTGGACTTTAAAACTGGACTGTATCACAAAGCCAGATTTGTTGGTTAGCTTGATAACTTGTCGGATTTAAGGTAGTCTGGACTAAATGTAAGTGAATGAAGATAAAGTATTTATAGTGGGTTACCTTAAATCCGACAAGTTATCTTGCTAACCCAAAAATCCAGATGTGTGATACAGGACCTTGGTCTGTTATTGCTCCTTCCAGAAGGCATTTTGATCCTTAGCACTACCTTAGCACCTTCTTTAGAACCAGCTAGTAATACAGTAATTAAAGGGACACTAACACTATAGTTTTCCCACTTAACTATAATTTCTTTCAGGCACTGAACAGAACAACTCAGGCTCACAGCCTTGGCAGAACAGTGGCATGAGCTGGATAACGTGGACCTCTAATCAGACAGCCGGTTCTAGGAGCTGCTGCAGAATCGTTATCGATGCAATGTGTGTTAGTAAAACCATTAGTTGTGTATTGGTCTGGATTTCAGGTGAAGCACTCTCACATGAAATTCCCTATCTCTCGCTCACACAAACTCACACACACACTCCCAACGGCACAACAGGACACACATTTACATATAGAAAAACAAAACAAACCCCCACTAACACATATGTGTGTGTCAGAGGTCGAAGAGGTCACTTTCACATGATGCTATTTTTGACACCTCCCAAAGCGGGAAGTGTGGACTGGAAGTCCCCCAAACTCCTCCTTTCCCCACACCAGACATTCTGGATTATGACTTCATGACCTTGTGGTTCTCACAGCTATTGTAAAAAGATGTGATCCTGGGTCAGTGACACAGCCTACATATATTAAAATAAGTAATGGTGAACATGATTAACCTTATCAAGTGGCAAACATATGCTATTGTATCTGAACAACAAAAATAACACAGGCCTCTTAACTTCTAGCAAAGTGTGATAGCAGAGGACACAAGGACTGAAGTTTCCAAGGAATTTTATGTTTTTTTCAGCACGTTTAAGCAGCACTTATGCCCTGAGCTGGCAAGATCCATCATCAGATTAGTAACCGTGGCGACCTTCCTAGGTCATCGGAGAACGTGGGCGGATTGTAGATTTGGCCAAAGAAAACCTGTGTTGAAGCAGACAACCTCTGGCCAAAGCACAACTACACTGACGGCCTTCTACACTGTGTAAACCGGGGCTCATATCCTAAATAGGATTTGCCCCCTCCGGTTTTGGCTTTTTCTTCTTTGTGGGACCCAGATGGAGGAACAGGCATAATACAGCTCTGATGAACACAGTCACGGTCCAAACTGCCTAAGGACTGGACAGAAATTACTCACCTCTCCCTCAGCTCCCTCTCAGAAGCGGGCGTCTCAGCCAGGACCGGCAAGCCAACGGCACGCACTGGCAGCCCAGGCTCTGCACTTCCATGGTTCTTACTGGCCGGAGTCTAGAAGGCGATGGGGCCGCTGCAATAGTCGAAGTTTATCAGGATACGCTGTGAAGACAGTGCCGTTGCTCCCACCGGTGACATGTGACATTTCACGTAGGCCACCATGCCTCAGGCTTCGCTCTGATTGGCTTCTGTCTTTATGTCCTGGCATGAGCAAACTCTCACTTTCCTTTTTTTGCTGTTTTATGACTTTGTCTCCTTCACCATCAATGACTTATAAAAACAAAATGGAGGAACCTTTCCCAGGAAAATCAGTCCATCCATCCATTTTCTGTAACTGCCTATTCAGGGTCATGGGAGGTGTAGAGCCAATCCTGGAGCTGATGGGCACAAGGCAGGGAACAACCCAGGACAGGTCACACACCATTCAGTCACACATGCACACCTATGGGCAATATGGTAACTCCAAATATCCTCAGCTTGTTTTTGGACTGTTGGGGGGAAAAACTGGAGTAAACTCCGTGATGACACAGAGGGAACATGCAAACTCCACACACACGGGACCTGGATGGAGACTCAAACCCAGGTTCTAGTAATGAGGCAACAGTGCTACCCACTGCGCCACCATACTGCTCTCCTCCCCCGAGGAAAATAATTAACAAAAAATTCCCTCTGGTTCCTCGCAGGTTCAGTCTGAAGGACAGTGATATCTTGATTGGCTACAGCGGCACTTGACCAAGCTCACAGTCAAAATACAAGAATCAGACAGCCTGCAGCTAAGCAAAGTGAGGCACCACATCCTATGTGATCTGTTCCTATGCAGAGAAATCCCAAATGCTCCAGGAGGGGAGAGAGTGTCTGGGATAATCCACTGCCAGCTGGGATGAGTGGTGTTCCAACTGGAATGGATGTAGAGCCAAAAAAGCTAAAATTATCCACATAAATTAGTGCCCTAGGCTGTGCATTACTTTTGCGACTGGGATGCTGACTCTCAGGATAGATATTTTTGAGCGGGTGGGGCAGAGGGTTATGGGATCATGTAAGGTGAGGAAATAACTTACCGTAGCAAAGGTTCACAGACAGAATGTTTCAGTGAATTACTTAACTCACAAAATGAGGATAAAACAGTAAACACACCTTCAGAGTAGATGCCTCTTTAGAAGCCCATAGATTGGCACGTTAGAGTGTAATAACATCTGAAGCAGAATTGCAAACACAAAAATCACACATAAGCTGCCAGTGCTCCATTCCAGGCAGCTGCAGTCTCACTTTGTTTGGTCGATTCTGACAAGGCCTGTGTCCTTCCGTCGTAGGTAGATTTCATTATACTTCTCCACAACAGTAACATCAGCACTGACAGATACATGCATCATGAAGGGGCATACTCAAACTTATAAAGCAAAAAGTATTTTTTGAATTTGTAGTTTTGCATGTTTTTAGCATTCTGTGAAAAGGCAGATTCTCTGAGTCTCGGTTAACAAAACCAAAGGTGACCCTTTCACACAAGCCATAACCCTGGATCAGTGGCTTGTAACTGAGTTAATGAATTGGGATGCAACTTATAAAGAAAGTAGTTGGTGATGAAGGATAGGCAGCAAGGCAGGAAGAGAGGAGCCTTTAAAAAATAAGAACACAAAAGTTTTATTTATTACCTTTCTTATAAAAAACATACAGGTGAACAGAGACAAAACAAACCATGACATATATGCACGTGATGGTACATTGGGGAATTGCTGTTTCTTGCTGGGACGGCACAAAGGAGCTGTGCATGTACACACTGCCACCTTGTGGCAGCAGCACAATCAGCACCCACTAGGCTGACAAATGCACTCGACCCAACAAAACAAGTACCCAAAAAAAAAAAAAAAAAGAAACGAGAGAGAAAAATACTATCAAATAAGGAAACATTTGGTCCTGAAATCCAAATATGTTTAACACAAACATATTTCACAGGACAAGTTTCATAGGACGAGAATAACATAATCCACTTGTATTTCAGGGCCTACAAATCTATTGTACAATATGGCAAGGTGTTGGAGTAAAACCAATTACAGTACATGCACACACACAAACTCTCACACACACACAAACAAAAACACACATAAGCAAACAGCATCCGCAGGTTAGAGTAGAATTAGGGAGATTTCTTCCTTCCCTGTAAAAATCTAAAATCAAACTGAGCAATTTGATCCTAACAGATTAAACACGGGATAAACATAAACAAACAAACATGGCAACAACTGATAAAGCAGATTAAGATTTTCACAGTACTGAGATACGATATGAGATGTTGCTTAAGACGGGGGAAAAAAAATCCTGTTCCGACAGCATGCGCCGGTGAACACCATCCTCAGACGCGCGCATGCATGTTCTGCTTCAGCTCAGCTGACTTTTAGGTCAGATGGTGATTGGCATCTCTGGCACTGAGTCAAAACAGAAAAGTGACAGAAAGGAAGGTAAGCGGGCAGACAGACAGGAAGACAAAGAAGAGAATGCCAGTGTGTTTAGTCATATCATTTTTGCAGTTAAAGAGGATGGAGTAAAAACTGAACAGGTGCAGTACAGTGATGGATGGACACGCAACCACACACACGCTGCAGGCTTATGGCCATGTGTACGAGCTCTGTGTTCACAGCCCTCACTGCAAACTGAACTGCAAAGGGGTAAATCCTGAGAGCTGGACAGAACATATTTACAGATACATGCACGGACAAGCGCGCGCACACACACACACACACACACACACACACACGCACAAGGACTAGGGTCAGAACTTACAAATCACCAGGCCTGTTACTGTGAAAAAGTATTTGGTTTTGATTGGTTCTGTCTTATTGTGGGCAGCAAAGAGGAAATGTGGGCTGAATTGTTTTTTTTAATCTTTAAAATTGAAACAAACAAACTCAGCTGACTCTGCCGAACATCAAAGTTAATTTTCCACCAGAATACAGTCATCAGCAAAGAGTTTATACATGACAGTCAAAGGTTTGTGTTTTATGATCTCTGGAGAGAAGCTGATGCATATTGACCTGCAAAAGGATTGCAATGCTAGTGCTACAGCTCTGGAGCCTCAGCAAACCGCTGCCAGTCTTGATGGAGAGAGATTGAGGGAGCAGCACATCTCTGCGGGAATGGTAGTCTGGGCTAAATCTCACTAAGGGCAAGACAAAGAATAACAGGACAAGGTTCAGACACTGACAGGCTCTGGAAGTGTGGGCTCAGAAAAGCACTCAGAACCCTTAGAAAGGTACTGGGCGAAATGCAAGGAAACAAAAAGAGCATGAAGAGACACAGACTGCAAACAGGGATGCTCAAGTCAGCCAGCATCTCCTGGGATAAAAGTCAGCGACAGTGGTACAATATTCTCAAGACCAGTGACACCAAAGGCCACTACAGCAAGAGCTTCCTGCTGAAGTCAAACATGGGAGTACGTCATGGTCCGGGGATGCCTTGCCATAACAGGACCATGACTGCTTCCCATCGTTAAATGAACCATAAATTCTGCTCTGTCCCGAAGGATTCCACGGTATGACATCAGGCTGTTCTGTGAGCTGAAGTTGAAGATGAGCTAAAACACACTTTGAAAACTAAAAAAAAAAAAAAAAAAAGTTTAAGTAGCATCTTTCTTAACCAATTTTATGTGAAGTTTTGAACTGGCCAAACAAATTCAGATGTAAAGCAGCACATCCACGTAGACTGACAGACGTTACAATGTGACAGCAGCAGGCCCCAGATGCTCTGAATGAAGAGTAATGACAGGAAATGTCTGGTTACAGCCATTGAACCGGACGAAGGCAGAACCAGCCATTGACAGCAAAAGGGAAATTACCTTTTTACACGAGCAGCTCAGGGTGTTAAATAACCTCCTACACTGAATAAGGATCAAATGTTTCTCTTACTTGTTCACTCAGGTTCTCACTTACCCTTGAGTTTGAGCCAAAGATCAAATAACATTGTGTTAAAGTACACAAGAGTGGAGAATATCGGGGGGGTTAAGGGAGGGTACTTTTTCATGGTACTACTTATGGTACGTGAACAGTGAGGACAAATGTGTGTCCAAACCCACACACGTGTCCCGAGTTTGAGTTCATAACCCTTTGCTTTGATGCCCTCCACCGCACCGGAACGTTCCGGATGACCAGAACTGGGCAGAGGTGAGGACCGCAGGCCGATGGATCCAGACTGCAAAGGTAGCAGCGCAGTGAGTCCGTGCGAGTCATGCTGAGCGATGCTACATTCACGCAGAGCAGCTGTACATTGTCTTCTGCAGATTTCACATTACTCAACCATATAAATATGTATACACTGGATGTGAATTCATGTTGTCATATATATATATATATATATATATATATATATATATATATATAAACACACACACACACACACACACAC
>JAODJX010000129.1:26865870-26878152 GCA_026776945.1 Isichthys henryi | reverse complement strand
GGCGCCCCCTCCCCCCCCCCCCCCCCCCCCCACCACCCCTCCCCACCGCGCGCGGGGGGGGGCGCCCGCCCCCCCCCCCCAACATGACCGCTGTCCTGTGCCTTTATCTGTGAACTCACAGCCGGCTTGGGGAAAGCTTGACTGGCAACTGTCAATCTCTCCTTAACAGCTGAGCACTGCTGCACTCATTATCTGAAAAGCGTGAGAATAGTGGCCTCGCTTCAACAAGCAGAACGACGGGCAGCCGCAAAAAGAAAAAAGGAGAAAGGATGGCCGAAAGGAGGAAAAACCAACCAAACCAGCTCTGCAAAAAGCAGGCAAGCGAAAGCAGCCGTTCTGTAGGCGGCCTGGGGCTGTTACATTACACACAGTTTCCAGGGCGTTACTGTGCCCTCTGGTCCTGGATAATTTCAGCCGCTTGGTGCTTGGATTCAAAAGAAGTGACAACCTTCCTGTAAGACCCCTTCATCTAGGAAGGTGGCAGAAGCCCAATGCACATACATCTCAGCATTCAGATAAGACAAAGAGAAATCGTGAGAAGCACATCCCATTTGGCTAAATGGTGCTTGCTCAGTCTGAAACATGTAACCTGTGTGCATCTGTGAGTAGGGCTACACAATGTCCGATGTTAATATCGACACTGCATATTATAAACTTGGAATTGTCACATGGGATGGACCGTGAAAGTCAGCTTGGTTGAGATTAGGCTTGAGCAGCATCTATGCCCAGAAATTACACTGCAGTATATGGTACTTTCAAAGTTTTTTCAAAAGCAGCGCTATTTAGGTTTTTGAAATCAGAGAGATTTTTTCTGAAGGGTGGGGAATAAGATTAGCCAAACAGAGATCAATAAGTCTGCTAAAACATTTTTACTCTGTCATAAAAAAAAACAAAACTCAGCAAGCTTTGCAATTTTAATGATTGTTCCTTTTGATTACTGCTGCAATATTTGCATGAGCTCTGCATGTGCTTTTCAATCAATCAATTTCCAATCAATCATTTTTGTCCTTGCTGTAGGACTCATTTGTGAGAAAAGAGCAAGGAGAAAGCGAGCAAGAACTGGTCACCAAGACATTCGTCTTCCACTCTATGGATATATTTCGGACTCCACAGAGACGATATTGAGCAAAAGCAAGTGATTTGCTGGCACAACTCATGGCAACACCACCAACTTCTTTGACAAACTGTACTGGTAGATAAATAATAGTTAATTAGAACTTATTTTCAACTCATTTTTGCTTCAAAAAATATTGCAATTTTTATTGCAAAAAAATTACATCAAAATAATAAATTTATTTTAAAAATTTTCCAATACAGTGCAGCCTGAATTGTGAGGGTCATTACGGAGACCATATCTCAGCAGGTCTACCATTGAAGGGTTATGTTGTTTCTTAAATTACAATACAATCTAATGTAAAGGTACTCAAAATATCAATACATTTATTACATGCTTATTTACCGACCTCAGAGGATTTAGAGTAACACCTATAGATACTCATGAGTATGCCCTCCAGGGTGTACCCCAGCCTTGTGCCCTAATCTGCCAGGGAGTTTACAAGCCCCTCTGTGACCCAGACCGGAATAAACAGCTGGAAGATGATCAGAAGGACAACAATAGCTGAAAAACCACAGCTGATATTTCCCCAAACAAAGCTCTTACATTTGCCACTGTAGTTAATACCAAACTGCTATCCATGAGCACACACAGATCACTGAGGAAGAAAAAACGTAGCCTGACATGTTTTCACACCACTTGAGCTGAAATGATCTTGATGGACCCATATCAGTACATTGCTGCTCTGTGACTCACTGTAAGCTACACGCTGTCATGTGACACACTTCCTTAAGACATGCTTTCTTTTCATTTCTATTCTTTCCCGAGGAAGAAGGAACAATGGCTGGAACCCAAATGGCTAAACCGTGCCCTTTGCTCAACTCCTACATCCTCTCATCCTCTGGGACCTGGTAATCAATATCCAGTCATGGCCGTGGTCAGTTTCAGTGCTACAGGAGACGTCCTAAAGAAAAACATATTTCCCTAACCGTATCCTCTTGTACCAAATACAGGTTTTTTTCCCCTATGCACCAGCGTGTGTAAAAATAGTGTGTAAACTATTACAAAAAATGGCAAAATGTCCTTTAATAGAGAGGAAAAAAAATAGACAATACAGAACAAAGCATCAGAATGCTCCAAACAGCACTTCAAAATAATAATCTTGGTAAGGTCCCTCTGGTGTCAAGTGTGATATTCATATGCATTTGATAAAAAAGAAAATCTTAAGTTATGCAAAACAGTTTTCAAAGAAGACAATTTTTTTAAAGAGGACTCTGCACTGCAGCAGTAGGCTATTTAAAACTATTTAATGTGATCTCTCTTCTACTGCAGAAACAACAGCATCAAGATTTGGATGCTATCTTAATTGAGATTTAGACAGAAGTTAATTGGAAAGCAAAGCACAGTCGTTTCTTTACCACATCATCCTGTGTGCTGCCCATTCCACCACTGTTTGCTAAAAAACACTACTGGGGATGCTTCCTGCCCGCTGCTATCAGCACGATAATGCTTCCTCTCGACATGCCAGCCCTCAGATGCAGCCAGAACACAATCATGGTATTTAACAACTGACATGCTGCATATCTATTTACCAATATCGACACCACATTCTTGCATCTGTAGTGTATGCATGTCAATAAGAATGCAGTCAATAAGAATAGCGTCCACACTAAAAGGTCACAGCAGCCTATGCACTGCATATATTGGTTCAAATTTGTTCAACACCCATGCAAAAAAAAAAAAAAAACCTCACATGATACCTTCACTCATTTTCATCTTTTTCCTCTGTCCCTTTAAAGCCCATGCTGCAGAGATGCCTCCCGCCTCCACAGGGCAAAGAAAGCCCCGCCCACTCACCTTCTACCGATGTTCGCGAGGGCGCGCCTCTCTCTACACGTAAAAAAATTTCATTCACTAGACTGTCTCGCGCACATCTCGTGAACGCGCTTTACTACAGAAGAACGGGAGCGAGAGATGGAGCGTGTTCGTCGGGAGGATGGCAGACGAACCTCACGAATAAAAAAATCCTTAAGAATGTCCTAGTACGTCCAATTTGCTACATATGTTCTAAAACAATGAACAGAAAGATGTGAAGAAGAGCTGTCAGCGCTATTTCTCAATACAAACGATTTTTTAATCTCATTAAAAAAAATTACTTTATGTAAATGAGTATGGAATTGCTCAGTTGCAAGGTTCTACATTTCAGCACGTTCCTTGCCGCCAATGTTAAAAAATCTCCTTAATTATGCGTTAATAATTGCGGCAGCATAAAACTATGTGTTAAAACTTGCAATGTCAGCTTAGAACAGTTAAGTTTATTTTGTCCATAACGGGATCGGGTGATATTTTTTAATATTTAAAACAACCAGCTAAATGTCAGATATTTTTTTTTTTAATTATCAAAAAACTATCAATTTACAACTAAACTCCCCTTCCCCCGATGAGCTACAGTGCATTTTTTTCATCACAAAAAAATGGTAACACGACAAAGACCACGGACATATTACCAACAGTTATTTTATGAGGGACAAAACTGTCGTATTAGTTAATACTGCACTAACACCGTTTATCACTTATCAAAAGCATTTGCACCTAGGATGACCGATAGAAAGCTACACCCAGCCACATCCGACTCACAAACAAGCAGCGCGAAGTCACTATCGATGACAATTGTGTCCCGGAAAGCCTCGCTTGCGGCACCCATTTCCCCGCATTATCATTGTGGAAGAATATTGAACAAGACCCTTTTTAGAGAACCGCGAACCTTTTCGAACCGGGCAAAGCCCACAACCAAGATGTTAGCTGGCTAGCTTTCAGGCTAAACCTCCTGACTAGAAAAATGCAATAGTTTCCGAATCAGTGATACTTACAATTTTTGCATTAAAATGGTCTGGAAGGCGATAACCGGTTCGTTTCCTGAAGCACATTCGTTCCTTTAACAGAGTTTGATGTATTTAAGTTTTTTTTTTTTCTCCGAGGTTCAAGCTTCAAAATCGACACCCTCAGAGGGAAGCAGAGGTTGTTCTGCGCATGCGCAGAAACAACAGCCCTACTCGAATAGCTGTTGGAGGACTTCCCTCTTGTAACCTTAATTTCTATCGAACTTCTATCTGAACGCGCACCTACAATTGTTTTTTGCGCTTTCTTATATTTTAACTGTTAATAATACAATGATGTGAATTGATTGTGATTATTTGTTATTAGTGGAGTTATTCATTTAGGTTATTTCGAAGTGTGGAGTGCTACAGCAAACGGGTTTACAGTAAAACACGGAGGTAACCGAAATGTTTTACTTTTTATCAACAAAGTTAAGTGATCATTAAACAGAAATACTGCATCATGATTACAATACTTATTCTTAAATTCCAAGACTTATATACGCTTAATTAATCAGGAATTAAAGAGTAACATCAGACAATATGTTCCAGCAAAGATGATCTTCAAATGTACCCTGTAATGCAGTAGTCAAGCCTGACATGCGATTGATTTTTGTAGGAAACAAAGCGGACAAATAATAACACTTCCTAAACTGCCATGACACGCAACCCCTTTTTTATACTGAGAACGAATAGCCGGTGCTTTTATTAATCACTCAAATTTTACAACATATAAGCCAACGTGTTCTTAAATGAATTGTATCTGATTTATTTATCCCCAAACGTTATTGAATTCAAGCCTCTGGGGGGGGGGCGGCTTCCCTTAAATGACCAGCAGGAGTCAGCAAACACTAAGGGTATCATGGAGTGCGCCAAACACCGTAATAGTCTGTAGTCTCGTTTCCATACCGTCATTTTCCTTTATGGTGTGTTTTTCTTCATATGTGTAAGTGACTGTGTTGAAGACTATGGGTTATAAGTGAAAGCCAATGAATATACCGGGATTTCTTTTACAGAAACCATTGGAACATAATTGTCTTCTTGGCATATTCTGTCATTCCAAAACTAAGTTTCTCCTTAATTCAATATTCAAACACAGAAACACACACACACACACACACACACACACACATATAGACACACATATATACACGCATATACACACACACAAACGTAAGTGACTTTTCATGTGAACTGACTTTTCATGTTACTTGGATAGTTTTAAAGAATCACAGTTTGTAATTAAACGTGTAACTAGTTAGTTCTTCTTGGTCAATAATAATTCTTTATAATTGTATTTCAAAAACTGTGGTATTTTTGTTTAGCAGTACTGCAACCAACCACGTGCCGGCAGTAATACTCTCTCAGTTGAAATCAATTAAAATCGTGACGCAAACACATCACAGTGACAAATATTTTGCTTATATATGCGTGTGTGTGCATGTATTTAGTAAGTCGGTAATATACACTAATCACCAAATTCAAACTGTTAGTTTTAAGAGATACTGGCTTGACGCAATGTCAAACGATGACCTACACGCCTCCTCTGGTATCATTTCATTTTCCCTATTTCCTTAGCAAATGTTTGTACTGCGATGCCCATCAAACAGGGTACACGTTTTCTGTTTGCTCCATCTTTTGTCAGGGCAGAGGGTTTGTCTCCAATGCTACAGGTCACGTTTGCAGTCTAAAGCAAAAGATGTGATCAAAACAAGGGTTTATCCTAGGTGTTTTATTTCCAAGACGAAATTGGATGCATCTCACATGAGATTCTGAGCCCAGCACTCTGGTCATGGTAGAGTGCTCATTCCAGATTTGATAAAGACACTGTCCAACATCAGAATGTGATGTTAAAAGTGTGGATCAGTCCGATACACCTCTGTATTAGATATGTGTGCAAGGAGGTAGTACAGCTACTGCACAAAATAACAGACCTTTTTGGCATCCATCTGATAATGGCAAGGGTGTTTGATTAGACACTTAGGTTACAGCCATCATTACCTTGTTGCATTTCCATTGTATTCAGCTTCTTCAGACTGTCAACAATTTCCCAATGATGGAGAACCAAGCAATCATTTTTGTTATGAGAATATTATTAGACTGTTGCAGTGTACAGTCTCTAACATAAATATGCCCACTATCTGGGCTACAAGTAGACAGGAACCTTCTGCCAAAGTTCCTGGCTGGTTGTTTAAAATAGTTAATGGAAATGTTTTGCTGAGCAACAGCAGAGTACTTCAAGATCACTTTACCTGAAAGATGAACCAAACAATTTTGTCTATGGAAAAATGTTTTTTTTTTTTTTTAGACGTCCTATTTAAGAAACACAATTCCAATGACATCCTGATCCCCAGTTGTTCTCTACGGTGTGGGAGGTTATTTTTGGTGGCATAAAATCCAGAAATAATGGATTCTAAATATAACATAGATGTTTAGGTCTGTCTTTTTATGTACATTCATGTGGTATGTAAAAATCAGGCAGAGAATGCATGCTATTAGCTCTTTCTCCCTATGTATAAATCCTGCCCCTTAACCACCATAAGAAATGTCACCTTAAATACAAGTGTCTTTATTGCATTCAATTGGACAATAAAATGCTGGAGAGTCTGGTCCTATTGACATGGGAGATGGATATGCAGTACATGGTAGGAGGGATGCTCCTTTGCCCCAGAGCTTCAGCTTCGAATGAATGTTAGACCCTGGTCATCCTCCAGGAGCTGCTCAACTCTTGCCCTCTGTACATACAGAAAACAGGCAATCATTTTAACATCATTTGTGTTATGAGCAAGTCTTAATGGTGATGTCACGCTTACACACTATGGGCAGAGTAGGCATGCCAATTCGCATGTTGTTTCTTAGACCGCAGGGACTTGCAAACTCTACGCACACAGAGTCTGGAAAAGGATTCAAACCCACATTCAGGCTGTGAGGCTATAGTGCTTCCGGCTAAACCATCATGTGACCTATAGATACACTCTATCTGTAAAACAATGTTGGACAAAGGAATAACAAATTGGAAGTATTGACTTGTACTCTGAATTACTGTAGGTTAAATTTAGAACTACGAATTGTTCTTTGATGATAAAATGACTACTATATATCTACTATATATTTGTTCAATTTGCAGACTTAAAGTCCTAACGTTCAGGTCACCTGTTCAAACCCAGAAGTGTGGACTCTTCATCCAATCAGTCCTCTAATTGGTAATCTAATTAGGGAGTTGCAGCAAGACCTGCATACATACAGGCCTTTTCTGGATAAGACTGGCCTACTCTGTCCTCGATAGTTGACTGCTGGATGACGAGAGGCAGACACCAAAACCTCAATTGTTTTTTTTTGTGTACCTGTTTCTCCGCCATTTTTATAACATTCTACCCTACTCTACTTCTGTTAGTCCTATCGCCACATTTGTCCCTTAATAAATGGCCATTGCAGTGTCACATGGTCCATCCAGCTTGCCCACCTCTCTTAAAGGTGTGTTTTAAGCTAAGCCCTACAAAGACCCTGATCAACCGTCCATCACGATGCTTTGAGGGACTCTTCGAGGGCCTTGTGTCATGCTCATTTTCACACAGACGGCAGAGCAGGATCTCTGTCTTTCAAAAGCAGACTTGTAGTGGTAGAAGGCCATGTATTTGTTGGTCTTCATTCCAATTCAGTTCTTCATCATTTTCAATCAATTCCTTGCTGTTTTTTCTTAGATGGATGTTTGTTTACACAGTAAGAAAGCATAGCCAAACACTGAACCTTCAGTTATATACAAGTAACAAGGGTTGTTTGGAATTTCATTGTTAAAATACTGAACTTAAAGCAGAAAGTTAGAAACTGCACAGCCTAGGATGACCATTGACCTGACAGACTTGTACTTGTTCATATGAAGAACATGATCTTGCCTTACATGTGCAAAGAGACAATTTAAGTACCTCAGGAAGTCTTTGAAACAAGAGAGATTTTGCCAGAACATCAGAAGTTTCAGAACTCAGAAGCACAATTAGATGTAAGATCATTCCAAAACACACACACAAAATAATTAGGTTTAGGATAAAAGAATTTGATCCTAGAATGAGTGTTGTTTTTGGGGTTCATTTCTGGAACCCTAACTTCCAGATCTTTTAGTTTTCAGAGAAAAAGAACATCAATCAAATGCTGGCAATAAATTAACCAGTTAGCTCAGAACTCACTTGTATCTTATCCAGGGTATCATGAAGGGCTACTTTGTCTTCTTTGACTGGCATCAGCAGATGAAGGCGAATTGCATTCTGGGCAGTGGATTGCCAGGAAATCATGAGATTGATCTCCTGGGTCTTCAGTCATTGGATAAAAAGGAAAATGAGAAATTCAAAGGGAATTTCAAAACACTTAGGTTCTACATAATATCTAGTATCTTTATTTAAAGTGAGTTTCATTAAAAAGGTCATCTGTTCCAGCACTGGAGCAGTTAGGCCTATCTGCCAAACATTTGAACACTGTATTCCATCTAGACATAAACAGCAGGTAGCGAGTACGCACGAACCCGGAGAGTCTGGTACCGCGGTCTCATTAGGCGGATCCCATCGCGCGCCTCAGCCGCTTTTAATTGGCCAATCAGCGCGCCCCGCAGTTTCCTTTCTGCCTCTTGATTTGCATCTGCAGCCGGTACGTTTTCCCGGGTCGCTGCGCGCCGCTCCCGTATGCGCTGCTCCGATGCCGTCACCGCTTTGCGCACCTCTTTAGACTGCTCTTGGTAGGCGAGGTGGCGGGCTCTCTGCTGCGGGCACATCCGTCGGATCTCCGACGCCGGTTTGCTTCGCCGGTTAAACATTTGTTTTAGTGTTTTATTTTCTTGGCGAATTTAACTGTCAGAACTGTGAAAAATTTATGTAAAATGTCAGCTCAGGCCTAAAGCATACAAATCAGCCGTAATTTATTATTATATTTTTGCATTAATTAGAATAATGGGCTATTAACTATTAATAAAACAAAATTTGATAAAGTACACTTCACTGCACATTTGAATATGCAGGAAATGTACTTGATTTGTAAGTAAACCTAATTACGCATTCATCTTTGCCTGTTAAACAACGATAACTATTTTCCTAAATAATCATTCATGCTTATTTATGGATTTTTTAAACCTGTATAAAGTGAAAAGAAAATAATATTTTAGTAAAACATCTTAAAACTGATTAATGAACTGAAAAAATATACTACGAATTAAACAGGGAACTCTTTACCTTTGTTTTATAGGCCTACACATTCCGCTCTTGCCAACAAAAGCGAGTTCATATAGTCTAGTGTTTGCGGAAGTCGCCTAGGCAACCGTGGGGGCAGGTCCTTCCATTCCGAATGTCGCCGATTGTTACGGACTTTTCCGAAGAAAAAAAACATGCGGAACGATGAAGCCACTGTCAGAATTTAGTGATCAGTTGCCATTGTTGACACACCATCCAATCCATAGGCAACAATATGACATAATAGGGAGGCAGTACTTTGTTCAGGGTACCTCAGTGGTGTCTTGTTGGTCAGGGATTTGAACCTGCAATCTTTCAATTACAAGTGCGCTTCCCAACCCATTAAGCCACCAACTATCAGGTATCGTCTGACTACAGGTAAATATATCTAGATAGTTATATTCAACATTTTGTGACTTTTAAATGATCTATTATTTATCAACATTGTGTTAGTTGTGAACTAGTTGCTCTCCTGCACCACAATACAATAACTGTTTATGAGCTTATGCTTAATAACGCCCCCCCACTTTTTTAGGCTGCTTATTATTTTCACACATAGTTTCCCAAACATGGGTAACCTAGTATCAAAATTTCATTGTAGTCTCATAACAGCTGATTGATTATTGTTTCTGTGGATTTCGTCCTGTAAACCTCAATTACCTGTTTTCTATGTAACAAAGTAAAGGGCAGAGAGAGAGAATTTAGGGAATTAGGGAAACTGCAACGTTGGTGACAATAAGGAACGTAACTGTGGGTACCAGAAAGTATGATATGCAGAGCATCATAAATGACTAATAGATGATAAACAGAAGTGTACAGATTCTCCGGACCGAACTGGCTGCTGACCAACATGTAACTTCAAACTGTCAGAGTGGTCTGTTCTTTAGCACTCCTGCTCTTAGTTACTATTTATCCTGATCAATGTTATTTAAGTGCAGCGTGGCATCAGGATATTTCAGCCTCTTGAAGACAAGGGGCTGATAGAAAGATGGATGTTTGAGGGCAACTGGATTTTGCCATGGTACAGCAGCTATGACTCATGTCCCCCAGGGACAGCCAGTGCTACAGGGGATTTGGTGAAATGAGGGGCCAGGCTTCCAACCCACAGAGAGGCACCACGGTGTAAATTGAACTCACTTCCATTGTTTGAGCCGCTACACAGAGAGCAACACCTGTGTCTCGCATTCATGCTCACCTCTGAATGAATTCCCAGGTCTCAGAGGAAACTGTAATAAGCCTGGTGTGAAGATGGAAATTAGAAGCATGCTGAGTGGCTTTTGCTGTGTGGAAAGGCGGTGAGAGCACTTGAATCCTACTTTTTCCTCATAAATCACTTAATGGTGATAATAATTTAAGACGATCAGTATTGTCAGTTTTGCTAACTTTTTCCTGTTGCCCATAGTATGTGACTGAGTGTCAGTGAGCGATGGACACTGCGCCCTGCCATGGACTGGCATCACGTCTTGGGTGTCCCCTGCCTCGATCCCTGTCCTTCCTGGAATAGGCTCCAGGGTAACCATGTGACCCTGTACTGGATTATCGTAAAACAGATGGATATTTATTCTGTTTCGAGTTGTACATCTGGGTGTATGGAAAGAAAAATAAAAAGAACATTACTAATTTCTAAAAGTTCTACCTTATTTAAAGGGGGGGGTGGGGCAGGAATGTGGACTGACATTTTATGAGTGTGCCTGTGTGTTTGTTACTTTTTCCATCCCATCAACAGAGACTTTACTTAATCCATTACCATTCTGGCTATTCCTGGTACTACCTCATAATGGGGGGAGAGACACTGGACCACAAGAGTGCGCTTGACCTTTTCAGCAGGAAGAGAACAGGGAGGGGAGAGGACTGGCAGCCACAAGTAGATGGACTGTATAAAGGGGAAAAAAAGCACAAAAGAGGAAAAAACTGAAGAGAGAAGAAGTCCGGAGCTTTCTGGTAAAACGGATCTAGAGAAAAAGTTCACCTGTCTGAACATGAATGTAAGACCGTGGTTATATAATGGTGAGAGAAAATCTGTTAACCCTTTAGAATTCTGTACTCCTTCATTGCTTTTTTAACCTAAATCTTTCTAAAGCAGATAAAAAAAATATAATTGATAGATTAATGCACGATGTAAACCAAACACACAATTTTCACTTTGCAGTGCACACACATACACTGTGGGTTATTTAGAGATGCTAATTAACACAATGTGGGGAGAACATGCAACCACGCAGTGCAGAAGCAGGACTATAATCCCCCAGATGAGGAGATTTGAACTAATAATGTTACCCACTGTGCCAGCCCACCACTCTGCTTTGATTGCCTTGGTAATTGTTGGTTCCAGCTCTACTTCTTCAACCAGACATTGTCAGAACCTGTTGATTAGTTCCATGTGATGGCTGGCAGGGATTTTGGACCATTGTTCTTTACAAAAATGAATCTACTCATATTTATTGTACTGTTTGAGGTCAGGTCATACCACAACACTTCAAATGGCCATTACAAAATGCTAAATTTCATCTCCTAAAGCCTGGAACATGGTACTTGCCACTAGGTGATACACCGGTATTATAGTTATTATAAGTGTGATTGTGCGCTATGATACGGATTTGTACTATACCGTTAACACCGCGAAATGTCAACAGCCCATTTATACAACAGCCAATTAATAAAAATAAACCATTTTATTTTCTTCCAAGCTTCAGTTGTAATCTGAATGTTTGTTCTTGTGTAGTATATGTAATCAGTTTATCTGCGCTGTGTAAATTGTCCTGCGAAATATACTCTGACGCCGTGTCTTAACACATTAACAAAATCTAAAACAGATTTCATTTGCACCACCAGTTTCCTATGCCAATGAACGTCAAACACCTTTAACCTCCAAATAAGGCGTACTTCGGCGTATGTAGCCCTTTTGTTTGCTCTATTGTACCGCTAGTGCCAATAACAGCAGGGAATCTAACACCCTCAACCAAAATGCGATAATGCGCTCCTAACAGGGTGGTTATTGTATTTTGAAATCAATCCATCCATCCCTTTTCCAAACTGCTTATCCTACTGGGTCGTGGGGGGTCTGAAGCCTATCCCGGAATCAATGGGCACGAGGCAGGGAACAACCCAGGATGGGGGGCCAGCCCATCGCAGGGCACACTCA
>JAODJX010000129.1:26832011-26854870 GCA_026776945.1 Isichthys henryi | reverse complement strand
CCCCCATGCAGGATTGCCGTCCCCTCCCGTATCGCCGCGCTCTCCAACACACCAACAGTACATTGTCAAATTAAACAAGTCCAAATTTGACATTTTTGTCCTTATCTTATATACTAAATTATTCACTTGACACTGCCACTAGGTGGTGTTGGGGTGCAAACAAAAATGGGTGCAATGTGAGGCTCAGTGGGCTAAACCTCAGTGCCTGTGATCGGAAGGTTGCTGGTTTAAGCCTGGTCTCAGCGTGTCTGTGGGTTCTTTAGCAAGGCCCTTAACCCCCAGTTCCTTGAGTGCCGCCCCTCACCTACAGAGAGCAAGTTGACAATTTTCCCATGGGGAACAATTAAGTATCTATTATTATTAAGAATTTAACAGAACAAAAGATATAACATGCATATATGACGAATTTCATTACCATACATTTTATTGTCCCCCCCCGTGGGAATGCTGTAAAGATCCGCTGTTACCGTGGTAATATTTTTTTCCCCATTCCCATGAATTATCACAGATATCCATGGTATTACTGCTCTCCCTTTTGCTGTGCAGCCCTCTGCTCCAAACGTCCCCTCTCTGACTGGGTAAGTGGCAGACAGCTTGTGCATCAATACTGATGCCACTCCAGGCCATTTCCCCATTGACAAATGGCAGGTAATGGCTTGAAGAAATTGGGGAAATGACAGAATAACTTGATGTGATGCCATTTCTAAGGTTGGGGCAATTTACATTGTCTTTGCATGTAAAGGAGACCATCAGCGAGATAGAGGAGTTACAGATATTCTCTTGTATCATTGATTCAATGCTTGACTGATACACTTGATTAATACTAACTAATGCAATCAGTTGGCATCCTTATGTGATGCTTGAACCACCTAACCTGAATCCCCATGATCTAAAGGAGCAGGAGCTCTGCTTCAAGGTCTCTCTGGATATTTAAATTCCAGCAACTCTGTGGAGAACT
Source organism: Isichthys henryi (assembly GCA_026776945.1). NCBI lineage: Eukaryota > Metazoa > Chordata > Actinopteri > Osteoglossiformes > Mormyridae > Isichthys > Isichthys henryi. The sequence continues at coordinate 26,853,912 of JAODJX010000129.1, read as the reverse complement.
TCCGTTGTCACCTTATTCTATTGGTCATGACCATAGATTAGTAAAGGGACATAGATATACTGTAAAAATAGGCTGCGAACTCATCCAGTGATTTAGCCTGTCACTCTCATATTGGCTCAAACTGCTATTTGTGAACAAGATGCCAGGGCACTTAAACTCTTTCACAAAAGTACCACTCTCCACCTTCAGCCAAAATGAGCAATTCACCTTTTTCTGAGAGAACTATAGCCTCAGATTTGGAAGTGTTCATTCTCATCCCTGCCCCTTCATACTCAGCATTGAACTACTCTAGTGCATGGTAGAGGTATGGGCTGGATGAAGCCAAAAGAACAGAATCATCTGCAAATAGTAGGGATGTCACCCTTAGCCCCCTGTACTGGGCGTCCTTCCTGCTACGGCTCAGTCTTGATATCCTGTCCGTGAAAATCACAAACGGTGGTGGAGACATGGAGTGAATCTCAATACCAAGAACGCAAAGACCATACTTGTGGGCTTGGGAAGACCGGTCTTGTTAACTTGCCTTCCAAGAACAAATGGGATTGGTCTCCTTCAGGCAAGGATGCAACCGATGTATCCTTGATGTTTGGGGTGGAGCAAGACCAACATCTGGGGATTTTTACCATTCTCTGTACTTGCGTTCTTAGCATTGGGACTGGTCTTTGGTAATAGAAGATGATGTAAAACGGGTACAAGAGAACACAAGTACTGTCAAGTAACCATATTGAGATTCACCCAGGGCCAAACCCAAGACCAACAGCTAAAATCACTTCAGATATCTTCAGCTTTATGCCAAATAAGCAGATATAACTGTTACTATATTCATACAGGGACCAAATAGCTTGCAGAAGCAGCCTTGTGCTCTGTATTCCTGCAGCACATCCTACAGAGCATGCGGTCGTAGTACTTTGCAAGTTCACAAAGCGCACATAGACTGTGTTTGCAGATTCCCATGAATCTTCATACCTGTGTTAATTTCAACAGCTCATTTCGAGTTTTAGTCTTGTGATGAAAATGCAATTTAGTTTTAGTCATATTTAGCTATCTGATTTCTTTTTAGTTTAGTATAATTTCAGTCAAGAAAAATTACAGGATATTGAGTCGACTAAACAGATACAGTTACTGAACATGCGGACACAGATGTAACTTATATAAAGGTTGTAATATGAAACATTGCACTAATTCTAAAATGGCTTTATATGAGTTCATTTATCACCAAATAAATTCCACATTTAGTTTCATACAACTGCAAAACATTCATATTATAAGAAATGACACCAGTGCATAAAAATCAAATAAAGAAAACTCAAGTGTCATCTGTTGGCCTTTTATAAAGATAAACTTGTCTAAAGGAAATGTTGTTTCTATGGGCTGCTAGTTCTCCATTTCCTTCTGTCTTGCATACTCATGGGCGAGCAAAGGGAGATCAAACAGAAGCTCACTATCAAAGCTTCCCTCTTGCTGAAAAAATAGGAAAGAATCTACCTCTACCTGTAATTGTTCTGAAGCAGCTTCAGCCAGAGGAAAGCATAACACTCCTCCTTGGGCCAGGTAAAGCCCCCTCTAAATTTATCCCTTTGAGGGTCAATTTTGCTGAGACCTATGATTACTGATCAAGCACAGAATGCACCTCAGTTTCAAGAGGAAATACAGAATCCATGTGTGATGAAAAACCTACAATTCAAAGTTATAAAAAGTCAATGGGCATATACACTAATTTAAGGCAGTATTTCCAAATCCAGTCCTTGGGAACCTGCAGACAGTCCACGCTTTTTGCTACTAGGATCTCGGAGGGAGCAATAACATGGACCGACTGTGGGTCCCCGAGGACCGGATTGGGAAACACTGGTATAAGGTCTTCTCTTTATCTATTAATAATTTGTTACTAATCATCTGATAATATATTAGTACCACCCTGCAGAGCTTAGGTACAGCCCTAATTGAACACACCTGATACAAATAATCAGGCACTTCAGTATCACTTCAGTAATAGAGTCAGCTATGTTGAAGTTAAACTGGTTCTCTTACTGAGATATAACTGAAGGGCCTAATTAGCTGTATCAGGTTTGTTGAATTTGCGCTGTACCTAAGCTCTGCAGGGTGGTGGCTCTCCAAGAGCAGGATTGGGCAGCCCTGTATTAATAGATAGAAAGATTAATTCGTGAACAAATTTTTAAATGTATTGCTATCATATCTTGCTCTAGTTTGTAAATCACTTGCAAATATAAAATAATGGGTTAATAAGGAGTCTCAGAAATGAATTATGCTATTTGGTAAACAGTTTGTGAGACAGGAGTAAAATATTTTTGTAATATATTTCTAAATATGAGAATCTTTTGCTTTACTAATATATTATTAAATGATTAATTAAAGTTTCTGTTCATATTTTATGCACTTAATTTGTTGCATAGGTTATGCCTGTGTTTTTGACCCAGCACACTAACCCTTTTCCCACACACCTGGTTCTGGAATCCCAGCAGAAACCTGGTCCTGGAAGGTAGAGTCCAGTCCAATGGAGGGAGAGCTTCTCGTGCAGAAAACCTGCAAGTATGTGTGGAATGCTTTGGTTTGGGGGTTTGGGGTGTTCTGCATTTTTACCAAATCCCATTATGACAAAAAACATGTTGTCTACCTAGATTGGCATGATTACATCAATTGGTTATTATTATTTGTGTGTGTGTGTGTGTTTATGTGTGTATGTGTCCTCGTACAATCCAGTCTATGGCCTTGGCTAACCTCAAGCTCACCACAGCCCTGGAATTGATCATTTACAATGAATGGTCTTGAATTTAAACTGATTAAGGAACATGGCAAACCTTACAAACAAACATGCATAGTTCTGTCAGAATAATCTGTCATCATTTAATTAAACTTTTCCATTATTTTGAGCATAATACAGAAAACTGACTCAAAAGAGGCACAATTGTTATGTTGCTGGATGACATAGCATGTGACTGGCAGCAGCAAAAAGCAGTATTCAGATCGGCTTGTTTAAAATCTGCGGTCCAATGATAACAACAGGAAAAACGTGGAATTTTATTGGTTGAAGTCAGAAGTTAACTGCATGCTTTACAGCATGTGCAAAATACATGGTTTTAGAAAATCTCCCGTTAGCCCTGCATCTGGTCCATTTGCAGCTTGTTCTGTTGTTTCTTCTACTTCACTTCAGTAACTCCGCCCCTGATCTCTGTCTCTCTTCTTGTGCTGTTAGAGAGTATCTGCAGCTGCCGAGACTCTGAACTGCATGACACTGTGATGCTGGAAGGCGGTTAACTTAGCCTCTCCTGTCCCAATTCATATGCCTTCCCAGATCCATCCGGGTGTGGGACCACTGGAGAATTCTGTACAGTTAGTGCTTCTAATCAGTATGGGTCAGCATAGTCCCAGTCCCACAGTGCTGCGAGAAATGAGCTGAGAGTCATACTAGCAAGAAACACTCAGGGTTATGTCTTGGATAGGGAAATGCTGCATGGTAAATCAACCAAAAATATAAAGGTGGAAGAAGAAGAAATGTTGCATATTTCAGCCAAGAGCTTTATCTGAATTTCAGTCAGCAAGATCTTAATCAAGAGGTGAGGGTCAAAAAAATAAGAAATATCACTCTGGAAAATAATGAGAAAAAAAATTAAAACTACCTTGCCATTTAGTTGGTTAAGATTGAGTGGCATGTGTATCCTTTAAATCTAATTACTATCAATACATCCCCAAAATCTCATCTGAAGGCAGAGGGAAATCAGAAATGCAATTCTTAAATTCTTTAATTTCTTATCTTCAAATTGCTGATTTTTGCTGTCAGTACAACTGACCCCTTCGTAAGGATTTGTATATATTTATATATAGACACCCACATGTGGGTGTTTCTGTGTGTTATTCTGTCATGAATGCATGTGTGCATGTATACACCACAATCATCGTGCATGTGTGATGATAATGAGAATTTGGTAGACCCCATAAAAACTGCATATATTTACATATTAAATTTTTTAAATTAAAACTTTCGCAAGACTTAATTCCCCAGACAGAGGGACGTGACAGAATGGCTGTGAAGAGATAAAGCTAAATTTAGTGATCGAACATCACTCCTCGGTCTTACCTTCAGAGTCTGCAGCTGACAACTCCCACTGCAAATCAGGTCTTGCTGGGCAGCAAGGTTGGGGGGGCGGGCAATAGTGCTTTTCCAGAGAAAAGGGGTCATAGTCAACCTACAGCCTAATGTATCAACAGACATGACATTTGACAACAGATCTACTTCATTTTTTGTGATTAGATGAGATTAGCTTTGCATTTCACATTTTCTATCCAAGTGCGAGGCTTGAAAGAGCCAGTCCCCTCTCCATGTGCCCCCTTCGTCACCAGCAGCACTGTGAACTGCTACAGTGCTTGATGGGAAAAAGCCAACTCAGGATAATTGCTACACTTTTTGCACAGACCACACAATGTTCTTATAATGCCGCACTAATGCAGGCAGATGCAAAAGACGGCCCTCAGAATGCCCCCCCACCCCGAGCCGTCAACTGAGCTTGACATATCACTTTTCTGACTGCGTTATCAAGTAAGGCGTGACAAGTGAGTGTTCCATTCCTGGGAAGCAGGAGACATTACTTTCTGAGCATGTGATATTAGGGTTTTAAAATAGGATTTCAAAATCATTCTTCCCTCGATCATCTTTGACAAGCACCTCACCTTCTCCCATCACATGGCAGCATTAACCCAGACGTGTATTTTCCTACCAATGAAGCTGTGATGGATACAGCCATATCTCGTAATTCCATCAGCCTAGTTGGCGGTTCAGGTTATAGTCATCTCTCACTGCAAATCCCGTCTGTCAGCACTCGTTCATAAGTGCTGGATGAAATTTCTTCTACCTCTCTAATCACATGTTTCTCATCTTTTGATATCCCCCCATTGGTTACCTCCATTGGAGCACAAATCAGGTTGAAGGTCTTCGAACAGGCAGGCATGGCTGACAGAGGATCAGCTCCATCCAATGTTTGATATCTAATCAAACCATATACCGCTACAGGGTTATAGTCCTCCTCTACATCAGGTCATCTGAAAGCTCTAGGATGTCAGAAGTTAAAATCCTGTTTTTTACTCTGGTGCCCATGCACCAAAAATTGCTTTCAGGTGGATGTTCTTTCTGCTTCCGGTGCTGGCTACTGTGAGGTAAATGTCTACCATGAGGGAGAACATCAAGGCTTAACAAACAAAAGAATCAATAACCGGGAAAGAGATAGAACCCCTGAACGAAAAAGTAGCAAGAAAGGAATTCCATAAAAATAAGAAAATCACAGTTTACAGAACGCTATATAAACACTGTGAGCCCACATTTTCCTGGGGAAAACTAATCTCAGTCTCTGAAAAACACCTGACTCTGTTGGAGCCATAATGAAGTCAGCAGCCTAACCATGGCTGGCTGTTACCTTTGCTGCTTTTTGGCCTGGGGCTAAGGAACCAAATGTCATGGAGGCACAATTGAGCAGTCTAATCCAGCTTGTGGACAGTACTTATTCTTCAGCTGGTTCTTGCTGCCTCATGAGATTGTTTGTTTATTGATATAAGACTTGAATTCTGAGAGGAAGGTGTTCTATCTTCTTATACTTCTGCATTGCCAAGTAATTTTTGTTTTAACTCTTGGTGGTATGGTTGCACAGACAGAAGCACTGATGTGTCGTTCCTTCAGAGGGAGGACACACAAACTCCGAGGGCATGCATTCAGGCTAACTAGCGACTCAAAATAGCCCCTGTGGTGGACCGGCATCTGGTACAGTGGGCATTATGCCCTATATTGCCTAGAAACCAGCAACCCCTGTGAAGTGGCTGCATTATGATGATGAACATGAGTGATGGTTTTCTCTGGGTCGGGGAGGAGATCCTTCCCCAAGTGGAGCAGTTTAAGTATCTCGGGGTCTTGTTCACGAGTGAGGGATGTATGGTGTGGGAGATCAACAGGTGGGTCGGCGCAGTGTCAGCAGTGATGTGGGCGTTGCGTCGGTCTGTAATGGTGAAGAAGGAGCTGAGCCAAAAGGCAAAGCTCTCCGATTTACTAATTGATCTACGTTCCTACCCTCACCTATGGTCATGAGCTATGGGTAGTGACCAAAAGAATGAGATCACGAGTACAAGCGGCCAAAATGCGTTTCCTCCACAGGGTGGCTGGGCTCTCCCTTAGAGACAGGGTGAGAAGCTCAGTCATTCAGGAGGGACTCAGAATAGAGCCGCTGCTCCTCCGCAGGGTGGCTGGGCTCTCCCTTAGAGATAGGGTGAGGAGCTCAGTCATTTGGGAGGGACTCAGAGTAGAGCCGCTGCTCCTCTGCAGGGTGGCTGGGCTCTCCCTTAGAGATAGGGTGAAGAGCTCGGTCGTTCGGGAGAGACTTAGAGTAGAGCCACTGCTCCTCCGCAGAGTGGCTGGGCTCTCCCTTAGAGATAGGGTGAGGAGCTCGGTCGTTCGGGAGGGACTCAGAGTAGAGCCGCTGCTCCTCAGCATTGAGAGGAGCCAGATGAGGTGGCTCGGGCATCTGGACAGGATGCCTCCTGGATGCCTCCCTGGTGAGATGTTCCAGGCATGTCCCACTGGGAGGAGACCCCGGGGAAGACCCAGGACATGCTGGAAGGACTATGCATCTCGGCTGGCCTGGGAACGCCTCGGGATTCCCCCAGAGGAACTGGATGAAGTGGCCAGGTAGAGGGAAGTCTGGGTTTCCCTGCTGAGAGTGCTGCCCCCACGACCCGACCTCGGATGGATGGATGGATGAAGATGAGTGATGGGAATGTCTTTTTTAATTCCACATAGGTAGCAATTCTGCACTTACTGAAGATGTGTTGCTTAATTCTCATATTACTTGCACTAATCTGCAAGCTTCTGTGGAGAATTAATCACTCAGCCACATAATTAATGATAAATGGTGCAATAATGAAATGCCACAGTTTGATTTCAAGCTTTACAAGTATTTGTCACATATTATCAGCTGAATTACACCTGAAACATTAGATGATGTTCTGTGATATGACTCAAAATCTGGCAAGAGCAAGTGCAAAACAATACACATCTATTGACTGATGGACACAAAAGATTGGAGGCTACACTGTGCTTTTTTTCATACTAGACACACATAAGACGTCCATCCACCTTCCATACTGCTTATGAAGTACAGTGGCATGGTGAACCTGGAGTCTATCCCACAACCTGGAAGTATAGGGCGCAAGGCCAGGGACACCTTGGACAGGAACATGGTAAGATATAACATTTACAAAACTATTTTTAGATTCAGGATGGCGTGCAATAGCACAATAGCCACATATCTCCAGAGCTTTACAAATGTCCCCCACAATGCGATGAAAACCTGGTTATTTTGATTTTGTGGGGAACATTTTTCAGGTCCCCACGAAGAACTGTGAATGCAATCAAAAAACTAAAACTGCCGGAAGTCTCTTATTTATATTTATTTTGGTTACTTATGGTTAAGGTTAGGGCTGTGTAGGGCTTAAGGTCGTCATGTTGGAACTAGGGTTTTCCCCCGTAGAAATGAATGGAGAGTCCCTACAAAGATATAATTACAAACCTCTGTATGTGTGGGTGTGTGTGTGGGGGGGGGGGTTCATGTTCCTCCATGTTTGTGTGACCATCCTCTGGGTACTTTTATTATGTCAGTCCAAGGACATGCTCTTTATTTAACTCAGGTCTGGTGTCTGTAAACGGCTATTTGCTATGTGTGCACCCTGATTTGCACCCTGAACTCCTGGGACAAGCTCCAGACTTGCTGTTACCGTCACTGGATTGTAGATTTGCTAATCCATTTTTAGATTTGCACTGAAGTATATTAAATATTCAGCTTGCAGTATGCAGTTTTTGAAAGACCAGAAGCAGCAGGGCAGACAACTGAGAATCTGGGATAATGGTACACAGTGAAAAAAACTTCAGATTCTCACATCCTTTGGAATAAGTTATTTACTCTGGTATTATCCACGGCTTTTCAGTAAGTGTTTCTTTGGAGTTTCTGTGGTCCCAAGGAAAACCACCACTATTTGGATCAGGCATTAGTACATACTCACCCAAATATTCCCAAATGCAATTATGTTCTAGGGTCATGTAGAGTTATGAATTCAATCTACGCGGCATATTTTTGGACTATGGAAGGAAGTGACGCATTTAGCCTCACACTGCAAAGGCTTAAGATGATAGTTAAAAACATTAAAATTGGAAACTTAAATGGAAATTTATTTTTTAACGGTCTGCAAGCCTGTACAGAACCCAAAATCATTAAGGTGATTAATTTCTATGGTTATGGTTGTTAATTATGAATAATATGAGCTGATTAAAGCATTCATAATTCAATAGATTTAATTATATTATACCATTTGGCTTCGTAGGTGAACTAGTAGGATGCAGTGAATACTGTAGTTTCCAGTGATACTGAAGTCAAGGCGACAGGATTGCACACTGGCTAATGCATGAACAGTAATGACGCAGATGACCACATGGAATTTTAGGTTTGGTAACCGCAGTGCTTTTCATCAGCCATTCCCATGTTTAGCCTGCACTTCAGAGTGAATACATGCTGTCTGAGTCCTGAATCAATATTCATAGAGTCTGTTTTTCATGTGCTGGAACTCTCACTCTTTGATTTCTCCATCTCCTTCCTACCATCCCAGATCAGACCTTCTCTACATTTTTGTCTTGTCTAATTCCACCTTTTACTCCAACATACAAGAGGCAGCTGCAGTGTTTCCATGGATACAGCAGAGTTTTCCAGTACTTCTACATTTTTAGCGAAGCTTCTCTGAATGATTGAAACTAAATGACTGCTCTTTATTGTCCTGTGATTAAGTAACATTTTTTTCTGCTTCCTTTGCTCTCCCTCTGATATGGCCAGTAATCCCCAAATCCTTAAAGCTCATGTCAGTTGAACAGTTCTGATAGTGCTGACAGCGTGATCATATGTGGTCTATGGAGATAAAGGATGAAACATCTATTGTGCACATCATGACACCAGATCAGTAAGATAATATTATTCCTTTCCCAAGTGTGCATTTCTGAGCTTTGAAATATTTTATATCTGTGAGCATTTACCTGCCTTTTAAGATATAACAACTAGTCATTTAAGAACCCACAGTTGACCCTAATTACACCTATAACAAACCATGTCATAGTATGAGCTTTTTAGGAAAGTGCCTGTTACTAGTGTTATTAAGATCTACTTCCAGGTTGCAGTGTGTCTGTTGTGCTACTCCAAAATTGTGCTAGCATTTTACTAGCAGATTTTTGGCCAAACTGGTATGTCACGTTCCCAGCTAAGCAAACCAATCAAAAACTGCAACAGATTCGAGGACTGACACGACCGGTTGGAGAAGGTGTCTATTGTTTTGTTTTTACCGGCTCATATGTACACACATTGACACATAAGCACTTATGGTTTTTCTTGTCCCACAGGTTTACAAACTCAGAACTGAAGCATGGGTTCCCCCGAAAAGCTGAATTGGTGACACTCATCTCTATGGCTATAGCTCCAATATAGTGACAGTGACCCATTATGATGTGAGAGTGGGTAGACAGTGTATCTCCATTTTCCTGATATCCAGGACTCACCTCTAAAATTTCACCCTTCATCAGCATTCTCAGCTTTCCCATATAATCAAACAAAGTTAGTGCCATAATTCTCCCAAAGGGATTATGGCTGGAAAACACACCTTTTCTGGCTGGGATGATGCCGTTGGGTAGGTGGACAATTTCCATAATCACACAGCTGGTCTCTGAATCCCTTTGTTTGATATAATGTGCAAACCTGTAATCTTCGAATTAATCTACTCAGACAGCAGGTTCAGTGCCTTGCCGAAAGCAAAGTTAAACTGGCATCATTTGATACTGTATATCCAACCTCTTCCCTAGTGCATTCAGTACAGCTCCTCATCACGAGAACAGCTAGCTGGTGATAGCTACAACCAGAGCTTGGTGTAGTGTGTTGCAATTGTTGCATATGCTAAGGCTTCAGAATTTCAGGACCTGTTAGGTCCATGACTTCATCCCAGACCTGCTGGATGAAACCCAGATGCTTCAGTAATCTGAACTGATCAAACAAACAGTTTTTGATGACTTATTAGTTGTTCCTCATTGCAACAGAGGTCCAGTCCATTACCCTCCTTATTGAGGACAGATGTCACAGCTTACTTTACACAATCTACAGATTTGCACAGACAATAAGGATGGCACAAATGACTGGATATATTTTATTGAACATTTTCTGTTTTCTAGAGTGGCTTTGTCTAGCAGGAGCTGGAGCAGTCACTCGGTCAACGTCCCTTGTACAAAAGAAAATTTTTGTTAGTTGATGTTACTTTAACAAGCTATGGGGCTTTATAAGTGTTGGAGTAAGGGTCTAAAAATGTAATAATCGGTTTAATGCAGGGGTGAATAATCTTATCCAGAAATGCCCGTTGTATATGCAGGTTTTTGTTTCAACTCCCTAATTAGATTACTAATTTGCTCTAGAGTCCTCATACCTGGCTTTGATCTAAAGGCTGTCCCAAAAACCTGCACACACACTGGCCCTTTGCATATAAGATTACTCACCCCTGGTTTAGAGCAAGTGCAATACTTAGTGCAATGATGGTAGTGTGAAAAACCCATCAGTTTGGTCTTCTGCTGCTGTAGGGTGTTCAGGCTAAAAGAGTTTCGGCCACTCGAAAGGCTTTCTTACAGAATCCAGCAAAGACGAATAGTGAAGACAGAGAGGAGTTGGTTAATAACTTATTGTGCTGTATAATTTACTGGGTAACTATGTATCTATGTCTTTTTAAGTCCTTTTGGGGTTATATATTCTTATCTTATCTTATTATATATCTTAATAAGAATATATATGCCACCCTTTGGTAGTGTCCATCAGCAGTGCCAGACTATAAATGGCAAACATTTTATTATGCTGGGTATTATTGCTGCTACTGCTCAGGCCATGTGTCTTTGCCTAGTGGGTGTTTGAGAGACACAAACAGCTTTGATTGTGTTGCACCTTAAAAGTCTCACGCTTCTTGCTGTGAACCCATTCCACTAACTGGCCAGCCCACCGCTTATCTTTTTAAATAAATTGCATAGTAGACTTATTTTGTACTCTGCAAAACAATAGCAGAATACTAATGGTATTACAGCATACAGCTTGCGGCAGAGCAAATAAATTGGAGTATTTTACAGTACAGTCCTTTTGGGTCCATTCTTTGTCCTTTTTTTATAAAGATCATCATAGTCAAAAGCTATGTAGTGTTGAAGCATGGGTGACCTCAGAAATGGAAAACTGCTTTCTGTCTTCAGTCATCCTTGTAGCATGAGTTGGAACGTAACCTGTGATTGAAGCAGGCGATCAGTCGCTCAGGGCATAGGGCTTAGAGAGAGCAGCACAGGGCTTGGGTACCTTGCTGGGGGGCAATGGACTGCTGGGTAGACGACATGAAGGCTCTTCAAAGCGATTGCTTTGGTCTCGCAGTGACACCCCTCTCTGTACTTCGGGCAGGTCTAGGGCTTCCTAACAGAGGCTCTGCTGCCAGCTCCATAAGTTAATTGGTTAATTGGGAAATGGAATGCAAATTCTATGTCTCAGATGCTTGACCTTCCCAAAACCTGGATTACTGTCACAAGGTGGGAATCCCAGAAACCATATTTCACTAGGACTCCGGTCCATGTATGGTATGTATGGATGGATGGTTGGATACAATAGTAAATAGTACATAATGTAAAATACTGTATTAATTTTTATTAATCCATTTTTATTCTTCTAAGCATGCATATATCTTTTCCTTCTTAGGAGAAATAGAAATTCCTGTCATTCAGGACACACACTAGCTGTTGGGAGTTTATCTATATCTTTCAGACAACTTCAAAAATAGATCTGAAGAGCATCCATTTGACAAGGTGTTCAGCCATGAAGAGATCTACTGAGCAGTAGAAATACAGATTGGAAATCGCGCCCTCACTAGATTAAAGTCCATCAAGCTCAGTCTTCAATTATAGCCTAACATTTGCACTCCAGAGATGACGAGATTGTTTATTGTTGTTAGTGATGTCGAGCTAAAGTAGTGTCAATTCTACATGATATGCCACTGAAAAAATGTTTAAAAATAATACTAATTATAGGACAGTAATACAGTGAGCTTGTTGGGTAGCACTGCTGATTTGCATCTCCAGTATTTATGGATCCACTGTATTTATGGAATTTCATTTTCCTCCTGTGGTCGAAAAACATGAAATTAGGTGAATTGCCTCTAAATAGCTGTTTGTGTGTGATTGCTTGTGATAGTGTGTAATACGTGCCATGGACTGGCATCCCATCCAGGGGAGTCCCCTGCCTTTTCTCTCCATGTTTCCTGAAATAGAGTCCAGACTCATCGTGACTCTGTACTAGAATAAACAGCAGGGAACGTAGATGAATGTGTTATATTGCATTAACACTATTTGCAAGAATCATATCATTGCAATTGATTGCTTGAATATCCTCAAATGGTGCCATTCCCATAGGCAAAATATATCATTGATCAAAACAGGTTAACCCCGCAAAGAAACCACGCATAACATGGTCAGGCATTTGTCCCTAACGATTGAAGGAGACTCTTAGAGCAGCATGTTATGCTCTAAACTAAATGGCACTGTAACTGTTCATCAGTTGGCAAAGAACACATTCTTTTTGGCTTACTGCTATCCCGCTTCCCTCATTCATTGATTTGTGAGGTGCCGAAAATGGCCGACACCTCGCTGACTTTCAGTACAAGGAGGGAAACCTTGTTTTCAGTAGAAAGCAGGAGCAAATGTCCTTAATCACCAAAGGGCAAAAGAGTCACTCTACATGGGGAGAACCACATTTGTAAAGAGATAAGGTCACAGATGCAAAATAATATGTATATGTAATTTGCATGTCAGATATCCTAATACTAATTTACATTAGCCGGCTAATGTTTTGTCTGTACTGAAGCCATGTTTATTTTGCTATGAATACTTGCCTTGCTTTTATGAAGTCACAAAGCAACATACTTTAAAAAATAATTATGCAAAGATAAGGATTTATGTGGAGGGTCTATGGACTAGTGAGAAATTGCATTCAGATGTTTGATGCATATGGTACACATCAAAAAAGGGATGCATTCGGAAACACGACCAGAAATATATTTTCGCACACGCTCAGTGGGTGGTGCAGACATGCGCCTACGCTAGATCACTGCTGGAAGGCTTTAGTATAAATTTCCAGCTCAGTAAATAAATGAAAATGCTCACCCAGCTGGATAATAGGCACCCAGATAACGGATATGGAGCTAAAAAAAAATCACCCCAGAAAGCAGAGACCAGCTGTGTTTAGTTTACGTACCTGTAACAATATCATTTAGGGATCTTCTACCATAGGAGAGGTGACACATTCTGATATGATTAAATATAAATTGGTCATTATAAAATAAGGAAGTTTGAGGGGAAGTGTGAGATCAGTGAGCCAGCTTCTCTGCTCACCTCTTATGATCGTATTTAGAGTAAAAATCAAGTTTGCTGTCAGTATTCGTGAGACATCGGGGGACACGGGCAAGTTCATGTGATCTTAAACTTTAGCCACTTAAATATGGTATCAAAATCATGCATGTTGCTAAGTTTGCCTGCCCTAAATACAGCATCCAGTTCTTCCCTCTGGTCCCTGTGTCTTGTGCATCTTATCACTGCCACTGTCAGGTCTCCTACCTCCTTTTCTGAGACCATCTGATGATATTTAGCATTTTCAGAGCAATACATTACAACCATGTCTTCGACAAATCTTGGATAGAATTAGGGGCAATGACGTTTATATTGTTATAAAATTGAAACGCTTTGAGCTCTTTGAGTAATGTTCTCCAGCGCTTTTCATCTCGCATTTGGACAGTAAATGGCTGCTTAAAAAATGAGACAAAAAGTCAAAGAAATCACAGGAGCACGGGCTACAAAAGTATGAATGTGACTTCGTAATAAAATACTAGAATATTTGTAAGCGTCTGTGCAAGCTGCAGGGCCTCTGCTCCCCAGGTACACGGCACCAACCTACAGCTTCCAACTTTGGTCAGCAGGCTGGCATGAGATTTCCAATTTGAGTCCAGTCTGCAACCACATTTACATGCATGTAAGAGTTTTATTACCTTGTAAATAATCTGTAGGGTGTGCAAACTACTCCAACACTTTTGACAAATTTTAGGTTTATAATGGAATAATATAGGTTTGTTGTAAGATTTCTGGCGTGAGCGTGAATGTCACGCCAGATACGTGAGAGTTGGCAACATTGCCAACCTGTGAGCCACCAAGACTAGGTTGCTAGGATACCTGCAAAATTGGGGAAATGTACTGTTAAATGGGGCAATCATGCCCTTCATTACCCTTGATGTAAAATATTAATGGCACCTGGATTCTCTCTGGCATTTGAATTCTGCGTGAGTGAAAGATTGAGGCTGACACTGGAACCCCCGAAAAATTCCAACGTCCAGTTATTCCAGTATTACGAACATTTTGACCCAATCTCATGACATCCAGTCTTTTTGTTGGCCTTGTGCAGAAGCATCTTCCTGCCTTGCCCACTAAGATAGTTAGTGACTTAATATATAGTCTGACTCAAGGTTAACCCCCATCGGACCCCGGTTCACCAAAGGTTTTGGTTCAACACTTACATTGGAATACTCCAGGGAATGTTTATTGTGGCATTTTTTCAACCAAATGTCAATGTTGATGATTGGGTGGAGGGGGGGGGTCGGCAATGCAGAGTCAGGAGTGACTGAGTAGAACATAGAGAATTCAGGTTGGAGAAACAGTAGTGTTCTGATTGACTGAGGAGATCAGGCATAATTTCAGTCAGAATCACTATCATTAGACAATAAAGTTTGGCTGACAAGAGTCAGAATGACTTCAGCATTAAAAGCACAGCTCAGTACTCCAACCCTCTCACTGAAACTGGGGAATAGGAGTGGCCTTCCAGAACACCCCATATCTGCTCATCCCTGACCTTCCTGACACCAAAGTATGTTCGTAAACCAGTTTGTAAGCAAACATCACTCCCTAATAGTGCAATCTGTTTATAAAAGGCCAGCCGGGGGTCATTAAGGGCGTGGCTCCAGTGCAATCTGTCAATAAAAGGGCCAGTAGGGGGTCATTAAGGGCGTGGCTTCAGTACAATCTGTTTATAAAAGGCAAGCAGTGGGTCATTATGGGCGTGGATCCAGTGCAATCTGTCAATAAAAGGGCCAGCAGGGGGTCATTAAGGGCGTGGCTCCAGTGCAATCTGTTAATAAAAGGGCCAGCAGGGGGTCATTAAGGACGTGGGTCCAGTGCAATCTGTTAATAAAAGGGCCAGCAGGGGGTCATTAAGGGCGTGGCTCCAGTGCAATCTGTTTATAAAAGGCAAGCAGGGGGTCATTATGGGCGTGGCTCCAGTGCAATCTGTTTATAAAAGGCCAGCAGGGGGTCATTAAGGGTGTGACTCCAGTGCAATCTGTTTATAAAAGGGCCAGCAGGGGCTCATTAAGGGCGTGGCTCCAGTGCAATCTGTTTATAAAAGGGCCAGCAGGGGGTCATTAAGGGCGTGGCTCCAGTGCGATCTGTTTATAAAAGGGCCAGCAGGGGCTCATTAAGGGCGTGGCTCCAGTGCAATCTGTTAATAAAAGGGCCAGCAGGGGCTCATTAAGGGCGTGGCTCCAGTGCAATCTGTTTATAAAAGGGCCAGCAGGGGCTCATTAAGGGCGTGGCTCCAAGGTCACGTCTGAACATGGTGCTCCAAGAAATGTTTTTTTGGGTTTATTTCTGCTGCAGCTCTGGGGATGACCTAAGTGGGCCCATGTGTACAATTTAAATGAGGCAGTGATCGAAAGATAGTCACAGCAAATAGCCTGAAAAGTAGACTAGAGCATATACCCATTCATGGCAGTGAAAGCCAAAAGCTGTGAGCAGTGTTAAATCTAACACACAAATAAATTATGCAACATATTGGCTTAAATGTCACTCCAGCGTAACTTTGGTGTCCCTGCAGGGTTTGGCTCTGATTTGTCGTACCTGATTTATAGCTTCTTTTAGCCCCGATGACTCTCCTTGTCTGTGTACTGTGACAGTCGGCTCAGTGATAACTCAGAACACCCTTAGAGCCTGAGGCGGACCCAGAACCAGCCCCAGCAGGACGGTGCTGTAATAACACTAGATAATGGTACACTCACGTACCGCTGATGTTAACACAGCATGAAGACCCGACATATATCCATTCTTGTTAGACCCTCCACACACTATTGCTTGAATGTTTGGTAACGCTTTACATTAACTGCACCTTCATAATGCTTTTATATTGCATTCATAATACGTTCAGTACACCTTCATAATGTATTCATTGAGTATTCATAAAACATTCATAAACATCATGTATGTATACCTTTACATCCTAACATCCCTTAACAGCTGTAATATACATTAAAAACAAACATTATATAATAATAACGAACATTATAATTGTATAATCATGTAATGTTTGTTATTAATGTATATTAAATCTGTTAAGGGATGTTAGGATGATAAGGTGTACTTGCATGCTGCTTATGAATATTTTATGAATGCATTATGAAGGTGCACTTAATGTAAAGCGTTACCGAATGTTTGCATGCTTGCGTGTCTTTGTACTGTAGTTAGCTAAGGGTGCATTCATGCTAGTACCTATGTGGCGTCATGTAGGATTCTTTAACAGCTCTGACAGGGGGGTAATTGCGATTGATTTCCCTCATGGTAGCGTCTCCTGGCATGGGTAACTTAACGATCCCATGTGATGTTGTAACGAGGCATTTTTGAGCCACAACCCATCAAACACAGAACATGTTGAAGCTGACAGCTTGATCCATACGGGCTGTAAACAGTACTTGGATGTGTTGTTGTGTGTATTATCTCCTTGTCACAAAAGACTTTCTAGACAGTTTTCCAGAGGGATTTTAAAAAAACGAATAGAACACATCTGTGAAACATTATATGGCAAACTGCTGGAGGAAGACTTAGTAATACCGCACTAATTCTTGAAAAATGGTTATACGCATATTTAAGCACTTACCAAAACATGTACTTTTATATACCAAACACATGAAGGCATAATACAGGCATGTTATTTATCTGGGAAAAGGGGGGAGGGATATGAGGGATATGGTGGCCTATATACAATTTCTGGGGATGTATTTGGAGGTTCCAAGGTGATTCCTGGGGGCAGCTGTGAAGTAAATATAGATCTTGCAAATAACCAAAGAAAACGAGTAGTTATAGTGGTCACAGTGGTATCTGTGACAAAACCTTTGTATGGTTTTTAATATTAGATCTAGGACCTCAATGTTCTCAAGCTGCCTATGAAACAAGGACAAAATACCACTATCTCCTCAACTCCTATAATAGAATTGAATAATTGTGCTTTATTCATTCCCATGGGAATTTTGCATATCTCACATTTCTCCCCATGAAGGACACAGACACAAATGTGTACAGAACTGAGAGTGTGTTTGGAGTCAATCAGCATCCAGTGCACAGAGTCAATCAGCATCCAGTGACCCTGGAGAACCATAGTTTAAAAGCCTTATTCCAGGGCTCTACGGTGACATGAGTATTTTGCTAACCTCAGGATTCGAACTCATAACATTATGTACATAGGCACAAACTCCCTACTGAGCTACATAGCACTCCGGGGAGGCCAGATTGACTGCTGTATTAAGCTGCATTTTACGAAACTAAATTTATACTATTCCACAAATTTCCCTTCCATGCTAAAGTATGCACTCTGTTTTTGTGATCATTTTTACATGTTTGCAAGTAAACTTTGTCTCCTGTTGGGAAAACTTATTTAACATCTGAATGCAAGCATCTCACCGACAACAGTTCTCAAGACATAGATTAGAAAAGCCTTCACTCTGTGATGAGGGAGTGGTAACCATGGAAACGGACTTCATGAAAGCCATCACTGATGTTAACTTCCACAGATAAAAGCATAATTTTTGTCAAGCTCGGACGGCACTGGAAATAAATTGATAAAATGCATTATCGAAAACTAAACACAATAGACACACTATTCATGAGCATAATGAATTTCTATAAAATGTATCAAAGCGCGCGACGAGCGACATACAGGGTAACTAGGCTCAAACTGTAAAATAGATGAAGAGTGGATTTTGTAGCATAATGAAGTCCATGATGAAAGGCAAGGTAACAGAACCTGAGTGCAACGGGAACTGTGGCACCAATAGGAATCCCTGCAAGTGGAGGCAGAACTTCAAAGAAGGACAGGACAAACATCTACACATCACGGAGCGTCTACCAAAGACATTACAGAGCAGCTACATACCACGTTTCCATCACCCCGTGTGAATGCAGGGTTCTCAGGGGTGGAGACAACGAGGCACTGTCAGGAAAACCATGCATCCTGATGTGAAATCCCTTTCACATCCCAGTCGGCTGTGACGGTTTGAAGGACACGCCTTGGTCAACTGCATAAACAAGATGCAACAGCAGGGCTTTTGTCTCTTGATGGATGAGAAGAAGTTTATCCACAGCTGAAGCACATCTCTGTGTATTTCCCTAAAGAGTATGCCTTTCTTATGCTGTTAGTTGTCTGTTGGGTGTAGAGGTGATTCTAGGGACTTCCGACATGGTAAAATGTATCACCATTATTTCAGGATGGAGTCTAAATTGATTATATCATCAAAGGGAATTTCACAAGACCTTTATGTGAAAAACAGAATGCACAAATAAAGCAGATTTGTTGTTGCAATGTGCTATGTAATTGGCCGCCCTTGGGGGCCCCCTTTCAGCTCAGGGGCCCCCTCCCAGCTCCGGAGGCCCCAGGCAATTGCCTGCCCTGCCTGTCCTGTGGCTGCACCTCTACTTGCGTGATCGGCGCACCTGACTTGACAGGCCTAATGTCCAAATAAGATACTTATCTTCCTCCAAATACATAAGTCCATCTCAGCCATAAGCTGGAGTAGAAAAGTAAAACAGATGCACTTTAGGGAGGGAGCAAAATTTATATCCTAAGGAATCTCTGCTTCTTTAATGTCTGTGGTTGGCTGTTAGTCAGGTTCCACCACTCATGGTATCAAGCACCATCTTCTTTATCATGGTGGTCTGGGGGCGTGTAGCATCATCTCTGTGGGAA
Source organism: Isichthys henryi (assembly GCA_026776945.1). Lineage (NCBI taxonomy): Eukaryota > Metazoa > Chordata > Actinopteri > Osteoglossiformes > Mormyridae > Isichthys > Isichthys henryi. Next base: position 26,834,779 of record JAODJX010000129.1, on the reverse strand, counting down.
GCGTGTCATCTGGTTATGCCTATTGAAGCATCTGGATCAGTGAATGGGTTTTCCTTACACGGCCTAAATATGGAATCTAAGGAAAAGATGAGGGCAAAACCATTATAAACCAGCACTCAACGATGTTACCAGCATAGTGCACCGAGAGCCATTTCTGTGGTTCCTTCCTGCCAGCTGTAATCCATTTACATGATGCCTCCTGCTCCCAGGGATCTGAACCTAAACTGGTTCATCTTTATACTGGGTATTGTGGTACACTGTGTACAGATATGAATCTCTTTTCGATTTATGAAATAATATTGCTCTTTTTTTTGTCTAAGCATTATTCCATTATTGTATTGTTGTTAAACGTGGTGCGTGGGCCCAGACTTGCTGCGGAAATGCAATTTCCTCCCAAATAAGTACACCATACTATACCAAACTGTACCATACCATACCAAACTGTGCCATACTATACCAACTGTACCATACCATAATGTACCATACCATACCACACTGACTATACCCATACCATACTGTACCATACCATACCAAACCAAATTGTACCATACCATACCATACCACACTGACTATACCCATACCATACTGTACCATACCATACCAAACCAAATTGTACCATACCAAACTGTACCGTACCATATCAAACTGTATCATACCATACCATACTAACTGTACCATACCAAACCAAACTGTACCGTACCATACCAAACTGAACCATACCATACCAATCAGGCAAGACATTAAGGGAAATAATGACACGTCTCTGTTTTAATGTCTTCAGTGTCTTCTGGAAGATTTCATGGAATACTATAGCAAGCCAAATTGCCTTTTAATAGGATAAAGGATAAACGCCACTCACCATACCTTAAATTTTACTCAAAATAAAGAAGCATGTATTTCTACTAGTCAAAATTGAATTAATGATATTGAAAATACGACTTCATAGTAGTAACAATGGAAATCAATAGACGTCAGTAGTAATATATGACTAGTAAAAACTGAGCTACGTAAATCTATAATATTATTTTTCCTCCTATTAGAAACACAAGTCCTACTAATATAAATTATCATTCTTATGAGTAAAAATTGAATTATAGACATCTGGAGTTATAAAACTGATTTTTTATAAGGGAGAATATTATGTTATGAGAAGGCTGAGTGAAACATTACCCTAGATGAGTAGCCCCCCCACACACTGCCATTTTACTTGGTATGCAGTTAATCCACACAAACTCCCAAATCAATTTCCAGGTGGCTGCAGTTGTCAAGTATTAACAGGTTTTGAACGGACGTCTTAAGATGACGCTCTGACTTGAAGTTCTTCAGCTAATGAAATATAGCGACTGATCATTTCTGCACTTCCCTGGAACCAGTCAAGGAACAGAAATGGAAAATAACCACCCTAACTGGAATCATAAAAAGCAGGAGGAAATGGGTGAGATGTGTAACAAACAGGTCATTGTGCAGTGCACATTCCAGATCCTGCAGCCTAATGACTGTACTCTCCCAGTGTACAAATAAAACCTTAAATTGCACACTGCATAAAACAAAAGATGTAGGACAGGGAATTGGAGGAAAGAGAGGACCACTACAAAATTTGGAGCAGACATCACGCCTGAGACAGCATGCAGACGCTCTGCAAGGACGACGATACACATGCAGTCTGTATGTGTGCTTTTAACCTCCTCTATCTGAATGGAATTAATGCATGACTTCTTTGTAAGTGATGGCCAAGCAAAAGACATTTGAAAGAGCTAGTTGCTACTATACAGGTCACAGACAAGCTGTACTAGGCAATGCTTTTGTCATGTGAAGAACCAGGCTGGAAAATGCCAGATAAAATTGCTACATGAAATAGGAAATAAAGCACTGGGCTCCCGGATGAAGGGCAGTAGGTTTGTCGGTGGCAAATTGAATGCTCACGTGCCCCCCTGCCTGCATTTCCTAAAAATGCTAACCTTCATTCTCTGGGCAAGATACACAAAGAAGAAATACCAGAGACAGCACATCATTTCATTCAATGTAAAGCAGCTCTAGTCATTCACTTCACATTAGGTGATGTGATTTAGTACTCATACATCAAACACTTTATAGAAAGGAAATTCATTTTAAATTTTGCTAGATCCCCCCAGTCAGGATAAGCAGTTGGAAGACAGATTGCATTACATTCAAAATACATACAATTGGTTGATATTTTCCTTTAAATGTTTATCTAATTCATTAACTTCTGAAAAGATAAAAATGCTCTTCAATCATCCTCAAAAATATTTCTTAAGTGGTGGGAAAGACAGGTTTTTATTTTTTTTGTTGCAGAAATGTAAATTATTTATTATAAAACCTGCTATAAAACATTTAGATGAATTGGAATTAAAGTATTTAATACTGAAATTCAGCACAAGTGTGTCCCTGTTAAGAGTTTTCCTGGATATATAAGATGTAATGCTGCTGGTTCTATGTAATACAGTATCTGACTGATCCATGGGTACACATCCCAATAAAGGTAAGATAAGATAAGATAGAATAAGATAAGGCACGGTGAACGTTGTTGATGTCGGGGGAAATTCTTGGCCAATATTTGTAAAAAATTAAGCATTAAAACATTTTTTGACTCCTGTTGCTTTAAAGCCTTATCCATCCATTTTCCAAACCGCTTATCCTACTGGGTCGCGGTGGGTCCGGAGCCTATCCCAGAAGCAATGGGCATGAGGCAGGGAACAACCCAGGATGGGGGACCAGCCCATCGCAGGGCACACTCACACACCATTCAC
>JAODJX010000129.1:26788788-26831911 GCA_026776945.1 Isichthys henryi | reverse complement strand
CCAGCCCATCGCAGGGCACACTCACACACCATTCACTCTCACATGCACACCTACAGGCAATTTAGCAAGTCCAATTAGCATCAACATGTTTTTGGACTGTGGGGGGTAACCGATATACCCATAGGAAACCCTACGACGACATGGGAAGAACATGCAAACTCCACACACATGTGATTCAGGCGAGACTCGAACCCGGGTCCCAGAGGTGTGAGGCAACAGTGCTAACCACTGCACCACCATGCCACCCCATAAAGCCTTATCTGTATCTTTTGATTATCAGCAAGCAGTGAAATTTGCAAACAGTAAGTCTACAGGTGGAAAGCCCTGATTGTGCCTGCAGGCTTTGGCAGAGCCAGCATGGGTAATGGAAGCAGAATGTCTCTAAATCTCAGAGCTGCAAAGGCATCGGGCCCTGCAGGGGAACATCTGTTTTACTTGTAGGTAAAGGTACTGTTTGTCTGCATTGCCTCTGCTGTACAAATCAGTTAAGGAGTTAGGTAAATTGTTCCTGATTAAAGCATGAACTAACTGAAGACAAAGTGTCATAGACCGGGATCTGTTATGGGGGGCATGCATTCATCTCTGTAGGCTTCAAGCAACAATAGCCCAGAATCACAGTCAACTGTATGCTGGACATACAGTTCACAGAGCTCCCTGGGTACTACAGTCAGGAGGGACATTTTTACAGCCAGATTCAGGAAGTTATGGAGTGAGCAGAACTCACACATCTATCATTAGCTATCTGTCACCCAGATTCACAGTATAGAGTGCAGATTACATGAAATAATTTATAGTACAATCTCTTGTAAAGTAATGTTCATTATTTATTGGTGTAAAAGCAAGATTGCTTACACTGGCAGAGATGGTTATTTCCTCGAACAGCACAGGTTTCTTGGAAACTAAAATGTTCCATCACAGTTCATACCCTTAATCACAAATCCACATGCTGTCAATCCCGTGACTCTATATCACTGGGAGCATATGCCTACGCGTGCGTCTTCCGACTTCCCAGTGTACGTCCACGTGCCTTTGATGAAGGATTACCACTCTTGCTCACTCACACGGGTGCGAGAGAGGTTTCCTTTAAAAGTCAGCTATCGTTCGTCAAGCCGCGGGGCTGCAGAGGGGCAGGGATATCATATCTCCCATAGCGCCGTGTTTCATTATTTATAAGGCTGCTTATGAATTATTGATCACCTCTGCCAGCTGCAGCCAGCATGTTACCCGCAGTGCGTTAATATTAATGAGGTGGGTCGAGTATCTGGGCGAGAAGGGGGCGGGGAGTGGGGGGTGCAGACAGTCGCAGAGAAACCTATAAACGGTGAGCTGATGTAAGGAATGTTGGGAGACTTGCCGGGAAAGTCTGTAAAATACAGTTATTGAACTGTTATTGTGGGATTTAAGCTAATGTGGGACTTCATTATATTACCAAAAAACCTAAAGTAGATGTGGTGCAGTTAAGGGAATGACCTTGTAAGCAGCTTTAACATGTAAGCTTTGTATACTGGGTAAAGGCTTCAGCTAAGAAGAATGAGATGTGCTGACCAGTTTTGTTAGTACCTTGGTGAGACGCAGGTGCATCCCAGCATCATTCAGTGCAAACAAAAAAAGGAAGCAGCATTTATTATCAGAGGGAGTGTATAATACATACCATACTGCTTTCCATTTATACACATGACTGTCACTTTGAAGTGCAGGGTTTGCTTTTATTTATTTCTGAGAGTCCTCCAGTGGTTCCGAAGGTCACATGCTGTGATATATAGTACAAACTGTGTCAGCAGGAGAACAGAGTGGGACCACCCCGGCTGTTTGGCAAACAAAAACATTTTGACATGGGAAATATAAGAAATTGCCAGTGGATCAAACTTGCCCACTCCAGAGGTACTGGAGACATGGAAAAAGAAAGGACCTTCCAGCTTAATATGACAGAATTTGCCATTCTTGGGGGGAAAATGGACAAATTCTCTGAGGTTCTGCACTGGCAAATAACACAAAACAGTCCAGGTTTCCTGCTCAAATCAAAGATGGGGGGTGATGACAACATTCATTCAGTTACCAGGCTCCTTATTTTGGGTCACCTCATTTTCAGCACATCTGAATTGACCTTTGTTTGTTTACTTGTGATCTTTCCCCTTTTAAGTTTGTCATTCCATTGATCCATTCATTTTGTGAAATCCTCCTCTGCTTCTCCCATCCCTCTTGTCATTTGGTTTGTTCACCATCCTTTGTTCAGTAATCCTTACACATAATAAACAGACAGCCAGGAATACCAAATTCTTGGGAACTGGGACTATTCATCTGACTCACCTTCTTGAGCTGGACGTTGGTCCTGGTCCTGCGTCGTGGAATGAGAGTGGGGGATCTGCCCGTTTTAAGCCTTGGAAGAATGTAAGGTCTGCACAGGTGCTGAGTATCAACTAGTAGTGCCATTTTCCCTGACACCATTTAAAGAGATCTAGGCTACCTAGGCCATCTCCATGGAGAATAATTCAGCCCAGTTAAGTCCACTTAGAACAGATTTCACACTCTGTTTTATGGTCTCAGCTCAGCTTAGATAAGTACTCATATTACAGGAGCCAGTGACAAGCACTTGATTATTCAGGAATTAAATGTCAGTGCTTAATGTAAGTGATGGCACATGCCAGATGGGGGTAGGTTCCATACTCCAATGTAACTCACTAATGTTTCTGTGAAACCTACCTCCTCTTCATGTAACTTTTCCAGGAATCATGTGAAGGACAACGGCCCTGTAGATAATCAGAGATATCATTTCATTAGAAATTAGCTCTCCATTCATTCTCAATGAATTTGTTCATTCTCCACTCTAAGAAGAGGGTCTTTACATTCATGTGAGGGTCGGCTTCTGTTGTTCCACTCATCCCTTCCCCATTTGGCCAGCAGGTGTTGCTGGTCATCCCGTCCCTCCTGTTGTCAGTCTATGTTTTTCCCCTGCTCCCTGTACCGTTCAGCATGCGATTGCCTGTGAACCCCTCTCGCTTGTGTTCGAATGCCGCTTCCTCTGTTTTTGTATTTTGTTCCTAGTGTTTCTTTTGTATCAGTCTTAGTCCTGTGATTTTGTATTCAGTTTTGATTTCTTGCTTTGAGCCTTAGTTGTGTTTATCGGTCCTTGTTATTCCCAGTGTTAGAGTCTGTTTTCCCTGTTTCTTGGTTAGTTCTTAGTTTCCCTGTTTAGTTCCTTGAGTTAATTATTAGTTCCACCTGTGGCCTGTTTTCCCAACCCTTGTTGATTAATCTTACCTGCCCTTTATTAGTCTTGTTTCCCCTCAGTATTCAAGTCCCTACATCTGTTCAGTTCCCCAGTAGTTTGTTGATTGTTGGACGTCAGTGAAGTTTGTATGTTACTAGAAGAAGATGTATGTTAGTTGTGTTGAGATCTTTCCCTGCCTGCCAACCTGCTCCTGGTGACCCTAATCCTTTGTTGTCTGCCTTAGTTATCTTTTTAGTTTTTGACCCCTCAAGGTCTGGTTTGTTTTTGTAAGTATTTCTAGTGTTTTTCTGTTCTAATAAACCCCGTTTGGGCCAGTGAGCTACAAGTGGGTCATCCACCTTTTATCTGCCTGCATGCCCCATGCCTCACCATAGCTCCAAATCTGCCCAGATCCATCACAATTCATTTATTTGACACTTTTAACCAAAGTGACTTACAGAAGGCTTGCTTATGATTTTTATGAACACTCAGTGGGATTTGAACCCACAACCTCTGCATTTGTTGAGCCATTTGAGCAACAATTGTGGATGCTTGATGGCATATGGAACAACCTATCCTCTCCTTCTTGCTCCCTACATGTCTTCTTAGCTGTAGTTTTAGTGTTAAGTTTTCTTTGTGATTAGTTTTAGTTAGTTTTAGTTAGTCCTCAGTCCTTTCATTTTCTGGTTATTCTCCTGTCTTCTGTTTTGTTAAAGAAACCCCTTTTTTTGAGAGTCACTACATGGATCATCTCTTCTCCGTGATATCCTTCCATAACAATCCTATATGGAGTAACATAAAGAGAATCAATGTGTTTGGCAGTAATTGATGTTAACGGGATTGGACATTGAAGAACCCAGTTAGCTGTTAATGGTTCATATAATGGGTTAAAGCTGGAGAAGGCAATGGTGTGATACAGGGTTATGTTTCAATATGAGGTGCTTGGGAACATAATCTAACAGGGTTAAATGTTTAGGATGATGGAAGAGAATTTTATCTGGATTTTGAATAAACAAGAAAGCAAAAGGGAGAGATGGACGACTATTTCCAAATTATTTTTCATGAAAACTGACAACAAAGAAGGGGAAAAAAAGTGTACCAGCTTGTGAGGTCATGGTACAAGGACAGACATGAAACAGCGATCTCAGAAGCCAATTAAGCATACAAGCTCTGGGCATCGTGTCATCTGACATATGTTACACCTCAAAATAAAACGCGTGCTTACATTCCAGTATTATATTCCAAGGGTAGTTGCTTTAAAAAGCCACTCACAGTTAATGAGCTGAAGACTTTAATGATGGGAAAAATGATGGGAAATAGGAGAGGATGTGGCTTTCATGGAACAAACAACTCTCCATCAGCTGTGGTTGCCGTGTTCAGGCCCTTTGGGAAAATGCAAAGTCATTTTATTGGAAGTGAGGTAAACTGTGCAGCTCTTCGGGGTGTCTGTGGAATTAGCAGCCCTGACAAACTGCCTCGGTGCTCTTAATTGCCCTTTCGGTGCGGCCTTATTGCATGCTGACGTTTGCACCGAACCATACACTTAATATCTTTAAGTGTATGACTTTATCACTGTAAGGCCATGAAGACGATCTCAGGTTAAATTTAATTTAATGGTAACGATCACAAAACACGATCCTGGGACACATAAAGTGCCCATCAGCAGAGCGAATCCACTGGAAGATTGAGATGTCTGCTGGTAGTTGTGTGGGGAGAGTGAGAATCCTGCACTGTTGGGGTGGGAAACGTCGGGGAGGACTGGAATCACTTAGGAAGCAGGGGTGCAGCAAGTTGGCCTAAACGCCAGCCAATAGCCTGGTTCACTCTGCTCAACAGAATTACAATTCTCTTGCGGACATTTTTAATTCATTTAGTGCTTTGTGCTTTTATTTTGAAAATTATTCCATAACTCACTCTCAGTCGGCACAGGCTGGAATCCTGCGGCTCTGTTTGTGTGCATGTTCGTCTGTCTGTTTGCATATTGCCGAGGGTTACTTAGCATAATAAGAAAATTGCAGAACTTTCATAGAGCCCCTGCTGACCAGCGTACAGGGGGAAACGCTGCTTGCATAATAGGTTCAGTCTATCCACTCAGCCCCTGCCTTTATCGACATATTGAGAGTTCAGGCTGGAGATAGAGGCTGTGGAGTACGGAGGGTGACTAAATTGTACTGTAAATTTCCTTCAGATAAGGGCAGCACATAGAGAGCTGCTGTCGCCTTACACACCTAAGGCTGGGGATTTGGATGTATGGCTCTCTGTGTCATATAGATGTCCTCCCACAGTCCATGCATTTTGATGAAATAAATTCTCTAAATTGCTTGTAATTTGTGTGCACATGCAGGCGCGTGTGTGTGTGTGTGTATTGCGCTGGATTGAATGCCTATTCAGAAGGCTCCCATGCTGCTGGAGATTCAATCCTCACTGCCTTTGCAGCTTGAAAGAACTGAGCTCTTGATTAGTTAATCTTTTCCATTAATTAAACCATTTCCTTGGTTCGTGGTGAAACTTAAATTGAATTTGTCTTCCGCTTTACTAATCAAGGGCTAATTAAATAATGAATTAACAGAAATTGGTTGTATTGTTTGTTTATTTACATTGTTTTTCCTTGACTGCTTAAATGAAATTCTCGAAAGACGGACATTTCAGAATCATAAGAACATATAAAGTATCAGTTTTACAATTTGTGGAGAAACAATACTGTAAATCCATGAATAAAATCACTTTGTCTTAACCCTTCACCTGATGCCAGACATCTGGATTTTGTAAGGGATGGACAGATTTATGGAGTGATGTTTCAAACCTAGAGTTAATCTTCTTTAAAGCATCCAAATTGCACCTAATAACTGTCCAGGTAAAATCAATATTTAATCACAAACACATCAAAGTGTTTGTGAGTCATCCATATAGCATGCAGGTGAAGCTTTCTAAAGACATGGTGTAACCCTACATGGACACAGGACCAGCCTGAATGTGCCAAACCGTGGCAGAGGATCAGCACTGTGTGACAAACTCCATTCATCCATGCTTTCATTTGGGGAACAAGCCCCCAGTGCCAGAATGTTACATCCCCCAGGATTTCTCTGCCTTTTGCTGGACACATTGACAGGTGGTTTTGGGGATATCTGGGACAAGTGCAGGACACGTGGCATTTCATTCCCTTCTCAGAACAAAAATATGGTGGCATGGTGACTTGATGACTAGCACCGCTGCCTCATAGCTGGCGCGTTCCTAGGTGGGGGTGATGACCACATGACCACATTCATTCAGGAGATATCAATCTGGCTGATTAATTGGGTGGCACCGACCCCTGACCGCACCCCTGCCTCAACTTGGATTTGTAAGCTTTTGCTCCACAGCCTATTAACATCACATCCTCTCTGTCTTGTGTCTCTTTCAGGAACATCCCAGAGACAACAAACCTGCCCCAGGTCATCCCAGTGCATATAACTGGCTTCTGGCAACCCCAATCAAAATTTTCTGCAGGCACCACTGCCTCCATTTTTCTGGATTTGAAGTTTCCCCAGTTTCTGTGCATGGAGTTTGCATGTTCTTCCCAATTTCCCATGGATGAACTAGACATGTGATTGACAATTTGATGTTAAAGTCCAATGCAGGAGGCTTATTTTTTTATTCTTATGCTGATCTGTTTGAAGCCCGGCTGAGTCTCGGCTTTGATTTGTGAGCAGTGCTGCATTTCAAATAAGCTCACAATTATTGCTTTTAACAGCGCGGTTTTACTCGTCACCTTCCACCTACCTAAGTAATGCCTTAAGCTATGCCCGCAGCAGGCTACAGAGCCCCCACTGCGCCTTTGAGGCCCACGCATTTTGGGGAGCCCTGCTGAAGACCAGGACAACCATGCTGCAGCAGTGTCCTTCACGAGTTTTACCCACAATGCCCTCTTCCTTTCCTCTACCGCTGTGAGAAGACATAATTGGTTGTTGTGCCTCCCACAATGAGACCAGAGGAGATGTGCTGTGAACTCCAGCGTGTTCCCTTTCAGCACCAGCATGGGGCATGTGATACATAAGGTCAAGACGTGCTGATTAATAATACCTGCTTGGCCAAGAAATGACATAATTCATAAAACTGACTACTGCAGTTATTCCGATTCCCGTAATGGACCTAGACAATCCTGAACTGACTGTTTATGCTTGTTAACATAGTCAGTCATTTATTAGAAGGTTCAACAGTAATAATAATGCATAGTACTGAGTAACACAATGGCAGCTAAGTGCCTCTGGGGTGTAACGGACATGTCAAGGGCTGCGGGACCTGCATGACTGATGAAATTACAATACTGGCTGTGTTTTCACAGACATTTTCTCTTTTAAACCGTGCTGCAGGCTGCTGTCTTACTAAACAGCAACAGATGAATACCGATAAAATCTTCAGTGAAAGACGAAAATCGACCAAAGACTGCACATAAAAGGGATTATTCAAAATGAAAGGACAAATTGAATAATTCTGTTTGCCCATGGGGGATGTCTGAGAAAGGAACACATAAAATATATTCAAAAGTATATTTTAATGGCACGTTCAGATTGGTCTGAATGCTGAGCAATTCAGAACATATGTTCCTAAATATGCTATATTTTTCCTGTCAAAGTCAGATGCCGAACAGCCATGTAATAATGTAATAATGATTTTCAAATTATTATCCCCTGTGACCCTGCACTGCATAAGCGGTGGAAGATGGATGATTGATCCATTTAAGTAGACAGTTAATAGTGCAAAAACGATGGAATTAGTTTTGTAATCGAGCAGAAAGATCAGAGAAAAATCGGCACATGCAGGGAGCTCAGAAAATGGAGACTGACCCTCCCACAGTAATTAAAGGTTATATTCTCAAGGTGCTAAAAATAAATTCAACCTTCCATCCATTTTCAAATCTTTCAAAATTAGGTAATGGTGATTTAAAAGCAGGGGGAGTAAAGAAAAGCATGTCGGTCCAGCAGAGAGCATTCATATGTGCACCTGCAGTCACACTGTGAGCAATTTAGACTCACCATTTCCAGCGATCCGTGACAAGCTAGAAGAGATGTGACAGGGATGTACCTATGGTGGTTTATGAAGCAGCACCAGTAGCAGTGTTTAAAGTCATTAATGTGAAAATGGGCTGGAGTGAGTTGAACCAAAATAGAAGGTCTAGTATAGGCAAGGAGCACTGCAGCTTAAGGCTTTGCCATCAAGAATATCCATTCCTCCAACCAGATATTTATTTAGAACTGTGTACATTAAGTATGTACATTAACAAGTTAGGGGGCTGACCTTTTCATGCCTTATGATTGAGGAGAAGAATCTGGAGGTTGGTCATTAACACGAAGTGGATAAAATGGTCGCGATGTCATCACATTTCCCACTTTGCATTAATTCGCCACATTTCAATTTCGCTGTGGGGCAGAGAGCATGTGATTCATGATCTCCCAGAGTCAAGCATTTAAAAAAAAAAATATTTTTAGCAAATCACAAACAAGTTGGAAAATCAACTTACTTTTGCAGTATGTGATACAAGCCTGCAGATATAGGAAGCATCCAGGGATAGAGGTTTTTACGTAAGTATTAATGGACAGGTCTGTGCTGAACACGATGCCTCAGCTTACAGCTGACTCAGCCCTCAGAGGGGAGAGCTGGCAATAATAAAAAAAAATTGTTTAACCTCCAAATTGTAAAACAGTTTTATTTTGTATTTTCTAGACATATTATCTTCACTCTTGCACATTTTTCGAAGTCTGCTGCAGTGACTATGGGCAAGGTGTCATTAGATTTAAATGTACATTTATGGGTAATCAGCAGATGAAAGAAAAAAATGTTTTATGGTTTTGTATAATGTTTCCAAGCAGCAGTATGTAGTGTGAGGATTGCTAAATGCAGCTCATTCTGGATCTCCATATTTGACCGATGAGAATGCCAACACAACACATACTGCAGTTATTACATTTCTGTGCATCTTTCAACAGGTCAGATACATTTGAAGATAATGAATACAAAATTCAAACTTCCCATGTTCTATGTAATAGAAAAGAATCAGTGTTCAGTAGCAGGAGGACAGTTTTCTGAGTTATAAGAGATCATCATATGCAAGTCTGGTTGAAGCTATTTCTGTGTTGTAGGCTGGAGGTAGATGAGATTTTTAAATTAATGTTATGATATCGAAGTACGTTTGCAGTTGGGAGGTCTAAAATATTCTGGAAAAAATAGGACGTTCCGAAGTAATCAGCACATTTGATTTAGATGGTTGGGTAGAAAGGGGACGGGGTAGGGGTGTTTCTCCTTATGGGATGGATGGAGTGAGCAATGGCCTAAGAATGTGAGACAAGTGGCAGCAGAACTATGACCAAAACATGGTCATTATCTCATCTCAGTTTCGTTGGTTTTGTCTCCAGTTTTTCCTTTTGATGTGCATTTAATTTAATCAAATTAAATCATTTACATCTGGTCTTGTATCCACCATGTCTGGCATTGAGACAGCATTGGGAATGACCACAAGAGGGAAAGCCCTCGCCTCTGTTGGAAACACTACAGAGGGTCCTTAGCTTATGAGTAACATCATGCAGAGGCCTTGGCTGAAATGTAACACTATGACATGGGTTTTTCCTTGGCTTTTGCCTGTAAATAGATGTTATGGGCTGTTCAGAACATTACAGAAAAAGCTGAGATTATAAAATATACTAGAAAAGGCCCTAGGCTTTTAAATAACATTTGAGAGAGACGTGTTTCTTCTGAAGCATCTCCTTTTCCTGTGTAGGGAAGGGGTCACACACACACACATACATACACATATGTGTTGGGAAAACATACCTTTCTGGGGACCGCTCATTCATTTCTATGGGAAAAATGCTAACGCTAACTATGACAACCTACCCAGCCTTAACCATAACCAGTAAGTTACAGTAAGTAACCAAGCAAAATACAAGAGTTTTTGCATTTTATTCATGGCAGTCACTGATTTTTATAAAATAGAGTTTTCCCTTATGTGAAAACCCGTCCCCATAAGGGAAAAAAACGGACATTGTGTCCCCATAAGGATAGGTATACCTGCTCGCACACATATACACACACACACACACACACAAGTCACATTGATGAACAGGGACTCTCCTACATATAGGCAAACACACAGACACAGAACATAACAGATTCTATTAAAGACAGACACACAAAAGACATCATTTTTGACAAATGCAGAGAAATATGATTTTGAACTAGAAAACATATGAGCAATAATATAGAGAGTAATGTGGCTTTTAGGGGAAAACCTATAAGTTCCTGGGGTGTCGTGGGCTTCGTAAGGTAAAGGGGTGGTGGGTTACAAAGTGTGGCTTATGGGCTTTGTGAGATAACAGGAACTGCTCATTTTTCCACATGTTCAGCATCTTGCCTAGAAAGTTTCCAGTGTGTTCCATACAATATCTTCAACCCATGCATACACACATGCACAAACATGACTGCAAGGATACAATTACAGATAAATATTTTCATAGTCCTACAAAGCATAGAAACTTGCACTCTCTTCTTTTCTCTCTCTCTCACACAAAACACTTGCTTACACATCTGTCACTACCCAATAAATATACAAGTAATGGGGGGCACCAGCCATTTTGAGAGTCATGTGATTATTTCTATTCACATTGATTGCTCCCACCTATCGCTTGTTAGTGATGCGTACATAATGGTGTGCCCTGTTTGACTTTACCCCAGTAACCCAGAACAGAGGTTCTTTTCTTACCATTTTTTAGACGCCATGTGTCCAATTAGCCTCCTTTTGTCCCTTGCCAAACTGTTCCTTTATTTTTGTGCTACATTTTGTGGTGCTGGCCATGTCTCCATCTTCCACAAATAAAGCTTTTGATCGATTACTGATACAGATTTTGATCCTGACCTGAAATGTTCTCACAACCAGCAGGAAGAGACTGCAGCCTTTGAACCCTGTGAAAGCTTCAGATATATTGCTTTTTTTTTGGTGATGTTTCTTGTAAATAACCCAGAATGCATGTCTGGGAACAAATGACTCAAGACTCAACATTCAATTTACTGACTTTATTCAGTCTTTTATCATTATTGTAAGCATTTTGAATCACTGTCAGAATATGCAATGGAATTGCTATTCAGGGGCATGACCAAGCAAGGTAAAAGCTAAAAGACATGATAGAAAATGCAGAAAAAAAAAACATTTACATCTCTATAATAGCAATTACTGTCACATCATTTCACTGAATAGCTTTCAGGTTATTACTTCGCTACACATATGGATAAATTTCTGTGGGAATTCTGGTTAAGTATCTTGTTCAGACAGGCAACAGCAGAACAACTCATTTTTCAGCAAAGTCGTCCGATTTTACATAAGAGATAGATTTAGCCAGAAAGAAAAAACAGAAAAAGCGTCTGTAACCTTAATGCAAAGTTACTGTAACAGTAGTGAGGGTCATGTGATGGCTAGTTGTCAGGTGACACATGTATGTCAGAGCTGTCAGCTGTGTGGAAATACAGTAACTGTATACTAAAGAAGGGAAAACAAAACTGCGAATTGCATTGTACTGTATTTAAGGCCAGTGCTGATTTTTTTAAGTCTACGTTCAGTAAAATGTATATAACCTAGATGTCTTCAGACTTTTATTCTTTCTAAAATTTGGTTAATCACTACTTAAAAGTCTTATCTGCGCTCTATTGTATATTTACTACTGGAGACTTGGATACACAATTATTAAATAGAAATGGTTAGTTGGGACATATAGTGATATTTTTATAATTGGTTTCTTTATTGTATTCAATTTGGAAAAATAATTACACAATTTACGTTTTTAAGAAATATTTTGTTCGTTTTTTGTGAAAGTTGCTACTGAATAAAACGGATGCAGCCTTGTGTGAATCCTATTGGCCGTGGATTTCTCCCTGTAGCCGAGTGCCATAGCTTTTAACAGAATGACCATTATAATTTCCGACACTTAGCGTCCTTAAACAATGCAGCTACAACACTGAATGCAGATAGTTTGCCATGTTAATTGAAATATATTGATACAAATATTGGATATAATGCTTAGTAGTTGATTAAAGGGGAAAAAATATTGGACTGGAATCGACAGATACTCAAAATTTGAATACTGGTATCAGTATTGGACCAGAAGAATGATTTGGTGCCATGTCTGTGCATAGCACATTGTGGGATCCACTCCTGAGGTGGTCATACCCTTAGTTTTAAAAATATGGGGGGGTTTGGATCTCCTTAAATGGATGGAGACCTCAAACCCTCCCTTGCCAATGCTCAACCCAAATGTACGCCTGTTTCACCATTAGGTATCGGTTTGTGACGTTACAACTCAGTGTCATTCAAATCACCCAGGATCCTCACTTACGGTCCAGAATGTGGTTGAGTAAAATGAAAAGTTTTCCAGTAAAATTCCCCATCAAAATTCAAATACTATACCACTGCACAGTTCTCCACAATATAATTCACTACAGCCAATCATTATTCGTGAAAAATCAAATTAATTTTAGAAAGTAATCATCAAGTGTCCATTCCAGGCAAATTTAATTTTTTGAATTTATACAGTGTAGCTGGTAAAATGTGGTCATCGTTTCATATGCCTTCTGTTCAGGTAATGCTGCTTGTTTTAGCTTTTTACTTTTCTTGCATAGAAGTTATGTTGACATTTTGATAGCGTTTTAATTTTGGTTGGGCTGCTGCCTGCCAATCACGAGACATCAGATATTTACTGACTTTTTAGCTCTCATAGATCAGCAAATGCATAAAATGTAATTTTGTTCACATGCACCTTTAGGAAATGCTATCATAAAGCAAACATTCACTGCACGTGACATAGCTTGAATATTCATAAACGAGTCGGTTTGAATATTTATAAATGTAGCGTTTTGAGAGTTGATGCATAGGAGGAACATGACTTGAAACTTGATTACATAAGACAGAGTTAAAAAATAATCAGATTTAGAACGAACTGGCTGCTGGAGCTGTTCCAAAAGAAAAGATGTACTTCTGAAACTGTAGGAGGAAGAATAACTAAGTTACTTTTAGATTTGCGATATTTCTACTCTGAGCCCTTCCGTCTAACTGCTTGTTATTCTACGCCGTATCTAGATCTTATACGGGGTAAGATAGTACGTACAGTACACCAATATGTGCATTATGCACTTAAACTTTTAGGAGAAAATAGGCTTCATCAGATTAAGAAAGGGGTCGATGGCACAAAAAGATTAAAAACCCTTGGTTTGCTATCGGGGCAATATTGGCTACTTAAAGTGGCCTGTTTACGTTTAATCCGGACAGGTTTAATAACGAAATGACAAAAAATTAATCTACACGCCTAACTATATGAATAGGTCCAAAACATGTGCAACATAACCGATACTGTAACGCAGCCACGTACATCAGTACATTGACTGCAGCTGAATTTATTTATTTTTTTAACAAAAATTAATTATCGCTTCAGCGCCCTCGGAGTCGCTGGTTTGCATTTGCAGAGGCTGGTATTTCAATCGAATATTGACGTGCTAGTAAGAGGCAGTAGGTAGAGTCGGCACTATAGGATGACCTTATCGATAGAACATCCACCGCACTGATACACTATACATGTACTACAGAAAAGATAATGCTGAAACATTTCATTTAGCAAAGTTCGTTTCTGGTCATACAGAAGAAACAAAAATGCCCGGAAAACTTTAAACCTTTTTGGATCCAAATCACCCCCTGGGTGCAGTTACTGCATCATACTGTGTGATATGTATCATACCGAAAAAAGACGTGCAGGATTTCGAAAATCGTGACTAATACACTCGTTTGTGTTTGCATAACTACAATCTAAGACTTGCTTTTGCATAATAACCCAACTAACATTACGTGAACTAAGAATGTTTTTACATCAGCAGCGGGGCTAGTGGAGGTAAGGCGCGTGTTCTGACGAGTTGAGCTACCTATCGAGATGTGCTATCAAGCCTTTCTACGCATGTGCAGTTCCACCCTTTGGGGATTAGGGTTAGGTTTTAGGGGTTAGGGTGAGGGTTTGGGCTATCGATTAACGGTCCTGGTTTCCCAGAAATCGGATTACCCCCCCTGGGTATTCCCCCCCATTCTCATTGGCTCTGAGTGACGTCAATCATACAACGCAGAAGGCAGTTTTCCCAAAACTTGTGTATGAGACGCAACTTTATTTTAGTAGTTTATAGAATTGCATGAATATACAAGAAACTTAATTGCTGTGTAAGCCTAATTTAAGAAAATAACCACGTTTTATTATTTTGTGCTTACAGTAAAAATAAGTCGGTGGTATCACCCCTCCCATTTTATTATCCCCTCCCCTGCCCCTCCACTGACAATTATCTGGAGCCCCCACTGTTACGAGACCCATGCAAATGTTTGACTGCAGAGCTCGTAAATTCTGAAATCTGTAAAACTAAAATTATTAATGGAGCCCACTCATGGATATCAATTTCCAAAATTTATATCTAATGACGTATATATTGCAACATTTCTGTCTGATTATATACCTATTGCAACCAGTATTCAAGTATACAAGTTTTTTTTTTAATTACAATAATTGTCGCAGAAGATCATACAAAAGTATATGGCCTCTACTTTTACACCTAATGCTAGCACCTCCTAGGCACATAAATAGTATTTATTTTACTGAGACATCGGGTTAATGACAGAATTACGATATTCCGAAGACCAAATACAGAATCATTCTTTATGTCACGAATAAAAACGTAAATGTAAAGTTTGCGTTTTAATCCCATCGTAACGTTATTCAATTTATTTTTTGATTGTAGCCCGGTGATATTCGAAGAGGATATTTCCTGGCCGTGACTGACGCAAAGGTAGGCTATTACCAGAAAAGTGCGCTTTAAGACAAAAATGCTTTTTCTGTCATTATATTTTTTGACAGACGGAGACAATGTATATATAGACTACATACTTTTGATGCAACAATTGTAGGAGTGAATGCATAAATATTGATGGAAAACTGGATATAGATCATAACCCTTATGGCTCCACTATCTTCGTAATCATCACTTTTACTAGAATTGCGGGTAGTCGGTTTTATGGGCCATAAATTACACAGAAGTAAATTTCTCATTAAAGTCCTACTTAATTCTATCAGTTTGTGATAAGTATAATTCAGTTATGTGTTTAAATCTTAAACACTTGAATGCGTTCCTTTCAAAAATCAGAAACAAGACATACACATCGTGTCATGCGTTATCTGGTTGAAAAGGAGCGCGCAAGAAAAAAAGGGGAAAAGAAAACGAACAAGGACGAGCACTTGATTCCTCCAGCTCAGCTGAAGTTTCGGGCACAGTTATTCACTCGCCTTTCCAGACTCGTGAGGTTTCTGCCTTTGTGTGATCTGGAGCCAAGGGAAAAATACTATAAACGGAGGAGTACCAACCAGCGACCGATCAATCACCCCCCCCACCTCTTTCATGTGTTTAAAGTTTCTTCCGTATTGCCAATGCGTATCAATAATCCGTATTTCCGAGGATTGCGAAAAGAACACACTGGTGATACTAAGAAAAGAGTAAAACCTAATACAGAAAATATATGACCTTTGTCATCTTTTGAGGAAAAGAATTAACTGGACCGGAGAGTCGTAGGAAAAGCAGCCAGGTATGTGCAGTTATGAGCCGATAGCGGCTTGCGACGCGTGAGCTACGGCGGCTCAGCTGTTAGTTACGAACGGCTTCCTTATTATTTAAGATAAAAAAAACGTTAGCTTAAGAAAGACGGGGTTTCTCGAATTTTGCATCTGTTCCTATTTAAATTCCCTATAAGGTTTGTTAGGCTGTATCATTACTGTACCGAGGCGGCGCATTGCACGTCCACAGTACCATTATGCAAGGCAGTTGAATAAGGCAGAATATAAAGTAAGTTATATTTGATCTAACAGGGCATAATTTTTTATTTTTTCATTTAAAACCTAGGTCTAAACAATCGCTGCCATGGACATCCCTCGTGGGCCAGCAGATTTCGGAGAACCGGGAAGAATACAACTGTTTAACGGGTCTGCTTTTCCGACGAATTATAGCGCTTATAACCAGACGGACGGCTTGCTGCCCACCAGTATCAAGATAACCATTGTTGTCGTGTACATGGTCGTCTGCGTGGTAGGACTCGTGGGAAACTGTCTGGTCATGTACGTCAACCTCAGGTAAGCGGCAGTCTGTTTCTCTCCGAGTTGTGAGTCTGATTCGTTTACCATGCAAATCATTATGTTGGCCTGAGTATACAAAGGTCTTTGTGACATTGATCGCAAAGAAAAAATTATATAGAATAATAGTCTATGCTAAAGTTAGAAGTAGCCCAATAATATAGCAATGTGGTATACTGAAAACCTTTAACATTCCCGAAATTGTAACTTTGTGCGTTTGTTATCTTTGTGAGGTGCAATTTACAGGTTTCTTGGTTGCTGGAGGAAGTACAGTCAATATCAGTCCAGGGAAAAGATTGAGGATCTGTGTTTGAGACAACATGCTTCAAATATCTGATAAACGTTTCAGGGGTAGGCTACTGCCCGGATGATCCATAAAACATTCAGCCTTGTATATTAACAAAAGGTTAAATCATTTTAAATAGCCATCTTTAATTCAATAAACACTCAAATCAGAACTATAAATGTTTCTTATGGTTATCACAGAGATCTGAGTGACTAAGATGTCATCATTATTTGTGTTTTTTGTGTTAGTTTTTACTATAAATAAGCTAAATTAGTTTGAACCCAACTGACATCAAACACAAAAATTAATTTTATATATAGCCAACTGATAAATAAGCCATCAAGAATGTTTTTCTGGAGATTGAGCAATTTTCTTTTTCGTGTTAAACATGGGCCACAAAAGATTAATTTGTACAATCTTTTAAAATATTTTCTGGGGGAAGATTCTCATTCTGCAAATTTTCAGTGAGGTACCTTTTACCTGCTGTCTGTGACATCTGACACCTGCTTTAATAACACAGAGATTCATATTTTATTGCTCATTACTGAAGACTGGGAAATCAGATTTTTCTGCATTCTGCCTGGTTTCAGTTGCTCACATGTCCTAACTTTAAATCAGTAGTTAGTCAAACTCTTGCAGTGAATGGAATTAGGTGGCCATTGTTGACACACCACAGCACGCAATAACAAAATGCATCCTCTGCATTTAACCCGTATGTGACATCATGACATAGCAGGAGGCAGCTAATTCAGCACCCAGGGAACAGTGTCTTGCTCAGGGTACCTCAGTGGTGTCTTGCTGAGTAGGGATTTGAACCAGCACTCTCTCAATTACAAGTGCACTTCCCTAACCATTAAGCCACCACTGCCCAGACAAACTGATGAGGCTGGTCCCAGGCCAGCCTCAAACGCATGACTGCAGGATACCAGTCTCAGAGCTGCACACTCAACCCACCAAGCTAAGCAGAGGTACTGAATATTACAACAACCAGCTTTAATACCTTATTGGATATTGCTGTGTGCAGTATTGATTGTGTAGATATTCATATCTTTATAGTGCAACATAAGTGTGACTTTTGATAAAAATCAAAATCAAGGCATCACTTTTTTTTTGTAAGACCACAGTCTGTGGTTGAGCTGAATCACCAAAACTAAGTCAGTTGAGCAAAAAAGGATGCAAAAATCTGGACTTCATGCAAAGGCTTTTGCTGCCATCAGCATGCTGTTTGTCTTCAAGCGCACGGTGATCAATATTTTTAATCACAAAGTCCTCCATCTTCATCTTAAACAAGATCCTAGATTTACTGCATTGTGCAAGAAATGCCTATGAAATTTGTACATCTCAAGCAGGAAGCAGACTCAGGACCATCATGTCTGATGGTTCACAGTCAACCAAAGTGACGTGACGTTTCAAATGACTGCAAAAAGTACATCATGACGAATGTAGTATATATTTATTCAGTTATTCAGTTCATAAATGGCTTGTAACCTTATATTTTACCATGGAAATATATGCAAATGCTCTGTCAATTTTTTTACTAAACATTGACTCATTCGAACCAAACAGGCACAAATAAGTGAACAAAAATGATCAAACCACTTGGCAAGGAACTGGAGATCACTAGGTGGTTAGTATGCAGCTGATTGCTAGTCTACTGTGGCAGATTAGTAACACTTGCAATAAACATTATAATCTTTAAATAGCTGCTATTCCATCACTAAAGTATGTGTTAAACAATTGACCAGTAAAGTTCGATTCAGATTCAGAGAACACTTTTATTAGCCAGTGCGGCTGGGTAATACCTCCAATAAGAGAGGTGAAGTGAACTTTATTTTCATTCCATGTGGGTACAAGTACAGCATACAGTGGAATGAAACACATCGCACTGGGACTGCAGTGCACATTAATACAAGGAAGACTATACACGAGAGTACACTGGTGTTACAACACGGTAAACAAACAGTATAAGTATGAATTAATTTGATGCATGAAAATAAAATTGAAGTCAGTTGTCATAGGCAGTGCAATATAAAATAAGGTGTAAAAGGATGCCTGAAGATGCATGTAAGCATGAGTCTGGTAACGTGGCTTGTGCAGGGGGCGACTTAAAGTTATGTTGATTCAGTTAGGATGGGAGGCAGCTGACAGCAGGGTGTTGATGAAGCTGGCAGCCGGAGAGAGAGCGTGCTTATGTAGATTCTGGTGGACCTGATCCGGATGCTGCAATAAGTGTGGGCTAATCTGCAGGAAATCACCTGTAATGTGTTACAAATATAGCTGCAATTGTACACATTAAGGATCCATGACAAAACATGAACTCTAGTGTAACATCGGCAAACCTGCCTACTTAGGATAATTTCAGTAATTTGTAATAAAAAATATCGTGTAATTATCATGGGCATTTACCTATATATACATACCTCAAAGTAATAATTGTATAGTAAACTACACTGAATGATTTCAATGTTCTTATTCTGTTTCTTGTTAGTTCATCTTTAGTATTAGGTCCCTTTATACTGCATTGAAGACCAGATCCCCAAACACTGCCCTTGCATAAAACACACGTCAGCTTTTAACCACATGTTTGTTACCCTGGAGAATTATCAAGGTTGCAATGTCATCTGAGGTAGGCTTGCTAACCAGCGAACTGACAGCAAGATATTTTAGTGATACAGCTAGGAATTTGCTTGTCACATCAGCCATTTTCCAACCACTTTTCTTGAGCAGTAGCACAGAGGAGCCTGCAGTCTGTGCTGGGCAGCATAGGACATAAGGCAGGAGTACATTCTGGATGGGATGCCAGGCCATGACAGACCTCAGACACCCACCTATTCGTACACTAGTGGCGATTTAGAGACACCAGTTATTCTAACCCCTGTAATGTCTGCAGGATAGTGAGAATGTGCGAATTCCAAACACCAAGAGAAGGTTCACACTCTAAATCCTGGAGGTACGTGGTCACTGTGCTGCCCCTGAAATCCATTATTATGTTTTTAATTGTAGCACATATAAACTATATTGCAAACTTTGCTTAGGTCACAGTGTGATAGATTACAGGCTGAATGCAGTAAGTATTAATGGCCATGGCTTATGCCCTTCTATGGAAATGTTATGAGATGGCATAACAGAGAGTTCCCCTTATTCACATTTCAGTTATCATGCTAAGTAAGAATAGGCACTTTCATACCGAAGTTCTGGAAGCTGGTCACTGTTTACAAGTTCCTGGGCTCTTTGGATCTGAGACTTTTGTAGCTCCTGGCCACTTTCGTGTGTGGCTTTCACACCACACAACTGGAACTGGTACCTTTATGGTAAATAAACATCCGAGAAGCAAAGAGTTCGTAGATTAAACTTAACGCATAATTTCTTACGAAACTACACTGGCAAACCAAAACAATGGAGGATGAACAAGTCTTATTGTTAATTATTAGGTGGATCGACCGAGATCAAAACAGGACGCAACGTTTTATTTGTATTTTATTTATACGGTTCACGACATGTTTATAATTCTTAATAAATCTGGCCAGTAGATCGATCTTTTATTTTCCACAGAATAATGATGTAACATTATCCCGCTAATAAGTTCTGACAGTTTTCATTGCCGGTGTTCTGTCGAGTTGAGCTACTTTGTCGAGTTAGGCTACCGTAGTGCTAATCGATAGCCCTAACCCTAACCCCCAAAAAACCCCTAAAACCTAACCCTAATCCCAAGACGGTGAAACTGCAAATGCGCAGAAAAGCTTGACAGCACGTATCGATAGGTAGCTCAACTCGTCAGAACACCGGCACCGATGATGCCAGACAAAAGTATATTGGTTATCGATAAGGTTTTCCGATGCAGAAATATAGAGACAAGAAAAAAGTATTCTTTGATGCATTAAATGTAATTGAGGCTCAAAAATAATTCCATTTGCTCAATTTTTATTTCATTACTTCTATTTATGTGTACCTCCACTTAACTTCAGCACTGGTGCTTGTCATCAACAAGTTAACATTGTAAGCACCATGCCAGTAGTTCGTGCTCAAACAAAAAGTGCCTAGTTTGTGTCCAAATTTAGGGGCTGCATCCTTCGAAGGACGTGGTTTCTAAAGGTGTAGCTTTCCTAGGCTGCATTCTTTAAAGGTTGAACAGAAAGCGTCGCCAAATGGGATCATCTGGCCTACGGATAATTTTCTGCTTTCGTCATCAGCGGTTCCCGTCCTTATTCTCGAGTCACGAAGCGTCGCTCCTATTACCTATCCAGGAGAAACCCAATTCACGTTTGCACAATGAGTATTGTTATAGGCTGGGGCACGAAGGATCCATTGGCTGGATCTTTTGCGACTTGGAAAAAGAAGGACACATTTCTAGACCACATTTAAAGGAGCCTTCGAAGTGGGAGAGCCTCGTTGCACCAGTGTGATGCAGTTGGTCTTGGAATACAGCCTTAGAAGGATGCAACCCCTGAGATAGATAACTAAAGTTGGGGGAGAATCTGCAAGCAGTGTACATAGGATCAGTCTTGGAGAGGCTAGTATGAAATTGGGGGTAAGACTTGTGAACTGGAGGGAGAAAATTAAGAGAGAATTTGAGTGTCATCAGTGTAACAGTAATAGGAAAGCAATAGATAGATATATTTTTGATGTCTTCTCCAGATTTAATATAGAGGGAGGAGAGAAATGATCTTATACTTCTCAAAGGTGGCCCCCAGTTTGTTATTGGGGGTGCTGTGCCTTTTAATTCCAGGTGATAGAAAAGGTAAAAAAAATTATGATGCATCTTGCACGGAGCTCACATCTTGCAGGGTGCACAGAAGGATATAATTTTGTCAAGAAAAACTATTTAGAGGATCTATGTAGGTAAGAGCTGGCCCCCCATCCTGGGTTGTTCCCTGCCTCGTGCCCATTGCTTCCAGGATAGGCTCCGGACCCCCCGCGACCCAGTAGGATAAGGATGGATGGATGGATGAAGGTAAGAGATAACACCGGTCCCGCCTGAACAGAGGGTATCGGCTGGAATGAGTCGATCTGATACCAGAACTCTTAATTTGAATTAGTAAATACAAAAGAAAAAAATATTTATCTAAAAGTTAATTAGGCTACTAGAAACATACATACCGCACTGTTCCACCTTGTTTGTACATCTTGTTTTAAGCGTTTTTGAGGCATTTTGCGCTTCAATTTGAATATCTTCCAACTGAAGATACGCAAATGCTTAAAATGTCCCACAATTTTTGTCCCACTGGCAACAACGTCACTTCACTGTGAAAGCAGCCCCTCGTGTATCAGGGGGCAAAACAGCCCAAGCCAGCAACTCGCAGCCAGCAAATCATCCATTGTTTTTTTTATATTACTCTCTTTGTTTTGTACACATTACAATTTACAATTGCATGTGCTTTCTTTAGTGGGATTTTCCACTAAATGCGACTTCCACCTCTCAACACTTTGGTTTTAGAAAGACTGCAAGTCACTGTGCTACTAGTTGTTGCTTCAAGCTTAAAATACTTCCAGATTGCAGACACTTTGTTAGTTTGCTTTGCAAACATGTAAGTTGCATTTACTATCGTCATCCTCCTATCTGAAGTTCTCGCTCCTCATACTGCAAAGGGTATATGCATGATGTCACAGCAGGCGGAAGTCACCGTGGTCACACCCACTGAGTGACAAAAAGACAGAGGTAGCTTTTTGAAGTGGTTATGACTCTCCAGATGTTGAGTCATTGTGTGAGTCCTTTGCTAAGCTTTGGCTTTTGGCTCTCCGATTAGGTCCACCTTCCAGCGGTTGACGTTGTGCTCATGCTGTTGCCGATAGCTGTAATTTAGACTCCTTTTCACTGCAGCTCTCAACCTGGGAGAGCCTGAGGGAGGAATGTGAGCTAAGGAGAGGCAAGAAAACTTTCACAGATCTTGGTTTTAAAGCTGCCCTGAACTGCACAGAGGAATGCTGATCAAGTCCAGTAATTAATGCTCTCTATTAGTCATCTGGGGTCAGCGTGTGTCTCAGTAGGCTTAGCCTCTACGTCTTTGATCAGAAAGGGTGATGGTTGGAGCCTGGCCTTGGCAGAATAGCCACATGTATATGGGCCCTTGAGCGAGGTCCATAACTCCCAGCCCCATGCATATGGCTGCCCTTCGTTTCTCAGCTTACTCTTACCTACATGTGTGATGGAGAGAAAGATGGGGTAGGTGAAAAGAAAACTTTCCCCATTGGGATCAATGAAGTGTGAACATCGACAAGTATGATTTATTGTCTTACTTGTACCTATTACGTTTGGACTGTTTTTGTTGCTTGAGTTAATACAGAACCCAAGATTGATACAAACACCGATGGAGCATAGTGATGACATTTAAATGGAAAAGAACAGCAAAGGCATGGAGAGGGATAAATACGAATGAGTCTTTCTTTTCTTTGAAATCCTTGAGACCCTTTACTGGGAGAGCAAATGGAAGATGGATTATTTGAAAAACTCCTCATTTTGCCTTTTGAAAGATAGGATTGTTGCCACGGTGGTGATTCTAACATTGAACACAAATATACATGAATACAGAGCCTACATAATATTTTCAAGGGACTGTGACTGCATAACACATTGCAAATACCTTTCTAAAACACAAAATGAATGTGTTATATATATAAATATTTGTATACTTTTGCTGAAGCAACCTTAATACACTTCAGTGAATTTTTTGCATATCAAAATATAATTTCTATTACAATATTACATATGCTTTATAGTCTTTTATTAACATCGGTATTGCATTTTGCAGTAGGTATTCATAGCAAGGGTTATGGGGTACTAATGAGATTCTAAGATGTGTCATGTAGCACAATGTGAAGAGCTGGGCTAATGCTAAGGCTAGTATGACAGGGGCCTTTTGAGATCCAGTGCTAAAGATGCTAATGTCTGGGGGCGTGGCCTGCGGCTCAGAGCTAGACCTTAGCACTGATCAGCACTTTCATTAAGAAGGAATTCCCAGAATAATAAATATATTAGCCTTCAAATTGTACGTTTTCTGTATTTTCGTTAAATATTGAATATATAATGGCTGTTAATATGAATGCTTAAGCTTAAGGCTCACGGATACATTAAACGATGCTCATTGACACATGAAATAATCATGGTTTCTTTCCTCGTCCTGAGTCTGCTTTTAGAATCCATTAGCAAAGTTTGGACTGCAACTCAGAAAACATCTCCCACCGCATTAAATTAGATTACTCTTGTAGTTTTGCTCTTGTGTTGCTCTTTGAGTATGCATGTTTTAATAGTGATTCGGGTTCTGTGCTCATGAGAGTAGACAGACGCCTTATTTGAATAACAGTACAACAACTTGTCAACCCTGGGACCAAGTCAATCACAGATATCTTTATAGCTCAGCCATTTAGTTGTGTTTTGCATGCTGGCACCAGACGTGTGTTGTTTCGGTTGTCTTACGTTGCGTTGTTTTGGTACAAATCTCACAGTTAATTAGTGATGATGATGATGATGAGGTTAACAAAATGGACAGTATGATTCTGTCCAATTATATTATTACAGTTCTGCCTCAGACCTGCTTGTGCTGTTGTAGTGCATTAGCATTAGTAATATACAGCAGGTTAATCTAATTCAGTTTCTTATAAAACGATATTCAGTTGACTATGAAGGTATAAACAGACTTCCAGGGCTCATTTCAGTGAGGGACTGCTATGCTTGGCTCTTGACTGTGATGGTGATGAAAATGCTTAACAAAAATGCATCTCAGCCTTCAGTTTGCATTCTGTGGGGTGGTTGAATTTGGCAAAAATGAACGGACTTTCACACATGGGCCTGTAAGACTTCTACCAGCAAAGTCACCCATGTCCAGGAGATTTGTATTACCATTCAATGTCAAATTCTACTCAGGTTTTCAGACGGGTCCTGCCTTTCAAACATAATGCATCCAGAATTCGACCTGCCTCTAACCTTCGTAATAGGAAACAGGGTGGGTGACCTTGGCCCCAAGGTTCTTTGACTTTTAAAATAATGCAGAATTAAGAATAGCGGACCTTGTGTCATGCCCAATGGGGCGGGTCCATCCAATTAGCCTCGCCCTGTCGCTCCCATCCTGCGTGCCCGCCTGTTCTACCCTATGCTCCTTGACCTGCAGCTGCCCATCCAATCAGCAGCCCTAGGGTCCTCTTGTTCCCCATATCCTATTAGGTTTTCTCCAGTGGTTTCAGGGATGATAGGGCAGAAAACCAGCGATTGTGGATGCGTCACTTGCTTCAGCAGTGCTTATTGATGTGTTTATTGGAGTGTCAATAAATGTATTTTAACTGGAATTATGCGCTGCGAAAGTGTTTGAATGTGACATTTCACATATTTGTTTCTCTCAGTCAGAAAACAGGGATGCCTGTTTTGGCCAGAAGAAATGGACCGAAGTTTGGTCTGTAGTTTATACCCAATTTAGTCTAGACTCAGATTCTGGCAGTACAGCTATGATAAGGAGAACACACAGGATATTTCCTCTCCATTTTCCGCTCCCCTTTCCGTCATTTCAGTAACTCTCAGATCCCTGTGAATAATTCAGGTGGGGCAGAAGTGTGGCTCATGTCCAGAATGAAAAGGAATACATTACCCGAGAGGCCTGCACAGCCAGAGCAGCACACTGGTAGCAGACCTTCCACATGCACTGGGAAGCATCCTTGGGCCTTCAGCAGTTTGCCTGCCTCCACGACATCCCTTCCTGTCCGGCCCCCTTTCCAAGCCCCCAGATGCTCTGTGTTCAGTGGGGTTGTGTACCTCCATGAAAACACTGCACACATGACACTTGGGTTTTGTTTAAATTACGGCCCCATTAATGAAGATATTGCATCCAAGGAGGGATTTAAGTGGGTCCCTTTGGTGAAGTGTGTTCTCTCCCCCCCCCCATGCACACGAGACCGCGTCTGTATTTCCACATGGTTGTATAGCAACAATGAAGTTAATACTCATGTGGAGAGGTCTAGCAAGGAATTTTGGGGTCCTTGACAAAATGACATCTTGGGCGGGGGGAAGGGGGGGATTAGGGTAGGGGGGTGGTGGTGGTTTGGTCTTGGTAGATTTTGCTGACCGGGACCCCCTCTAGTCCAGGGCCTGGGAAGACATACCTGTCCCACCCCCCTAGGTTCACGATGCTACTCCCATGTCATACCCCTCGTTATCATTCATCCTCATATTAATTTTTCAGGGCGATCCTGTTTTATTTATATATTCCGGAGCTTAAAAAAAATGATTATTATATAGTATATTTATTATAAACAAGTGAATAAAATAATGATTTTTGTATATTAATTACAAGCATCTAAAGACCTTCTGTGAGCACTATATACTGTATATATAACTCTGTCAGGATTAGTCCCTGTCTGGCCTGCAGGTGTTGCTGGTCACCCCTTTCGTAGTGATTGTGTCCTTCGTGATTATTATTCTCACCTGTGTCTTGTTGTTCCCAGCCCTAGTGTTTTGTTGATTGTAATTGGACCACACCTGTCCCTCATCTTACCCTTGTTATCCGTGTATATATGTGTCTGTCCTTGCCCTTTTCCCCTCCGTTGATCATTGTGTTATTACACCTGTGGTTGTCGTCGCTGTTGTTGCTGAATTGCTCCCTGCTTTAGTTTTTGTCATTTACCTGCTTTGTTTTGACCCCTTCTGGTCCTTTTGTTTATTGTATTTTTTTGAGTTTAATAAAGTCCCATGTCTGTTGGAACCGCAGCTTCTGTTCCGTAACCATGCCTCTCTGCAACGCAAATCTATGTGATGAGCATATATTATATATACCGAACATACACTGCCTGGCCAAAAAAAATGTCGCACAGTTTAATATTTTGTGGGGCCATCCTTAAACTCTGATTGTGGTGCACATTCGTTAATGCATTGTTTCGATGTGCTTATTTAGCATCTCAACATTTTTTTTCATCCAGAATTTCTCATCAAGATCTTGTATTGATGACAGGTGAGTTGAGCCACTCCGTAAAGTCTTCCTCAGCACATCTGAAAGAATTCCTTGCGCTCCATAAACCACTGTTTAACAGTTCGAGCCTTATGAATCTTGGCGTTATCATCCCGGAATATGTCTATACCTTTAGGTAAGAAAAAAATCCATAGATGGGATAACCTGGCTGCTCAGTAGATTCAGGTATTCAGCTGACTTCACCATATTGCTGCATAACGTTGTTAAGCTTTAATAAAGATCCTATCACTGGCTTTTAAGTACCTGCTGATTTTAAATTCAAGTGGTGACAATTTTTTTTTTGGCCAGGCAGTGTACAGTATAACTGAATTTATGGTTTTTTCAATAATTTGAGTTCATTTAATCAAAATCCTTTCAGCATTCATGCTAATAATAGATTATTCCTAACATGTGCTACTAGAATGTGCAAGGAGTAATTCACGTGTTAAATTTGTGCTGTTAGTCACGTCAAGACATTAGGTGCTTCCTAATTCAAAGTATGTTGCCATGGTGGTTACCAAGCAATTAGCAGAGCTCTCTGGCCAATATATCAGCTGCAACTTCTCAGTCAATGGGGGGAAGAATATTGGATTTTCACAAATTGGGTGGAAATGAAGTCCGGTAATTACCATTGTGTTTGGGGCTCTAACGAGGCTTTAACTGACCTCATAGCCACTGTTTTTAAACATTTCCACCTTTGTCTAGGCGGACTGGTTCTGACCCGAGGACTCCTGCGGTTTTATAGCATCAGTGTTTTCTACCTTCTGTAGTTATTTGAGGTGCCATCATGCCAGAAGCTGGGATAGACAATAAAGAACAAGTCAGCATTCCTCGGCAAAACATGCAGTTTTTTTTAATTACAGAATATAAACATTACAACATTCAGATCCAATTACAAAACATACACAATTAAAATCTGCATCATAATTACATTTGCACTTGCTTCCACTTCCTATGTGCATTGTGCTTATGTTAGTTCTTGTCTTTTTTATATATGCATTGTAGTTGCATTGCACATTTATATCTGAAGGAAAAGAGAGCTTCTTTCATGTACAAAGAAAAGCATGTGTCCGGTGCTTGATTCCCGCTTATAAGAAAATAATAGCCTAACGTTGTTTGGACGGGTCTTTGTCAAATGACCCAGCTGGAGATCTATACTCAAATACTCTTTCGCTGGCTGTTTAGCAATTTATTTCTGTAATTTTGCGGAGACCATCAGACTGGGGCAGAGTGTGTATACTTAGTCTAATTGAAAGAGAGAGAGAAATCATTAACCAATATCCAACCTTCCATTGATCTTCCTTAAATGCGTATTCAGTTCAGGGCTGTGGTTACCCTGGCTCCTATCCCAACACAATATGGGTAATTTAAAGTCACTGATTCACCTGGTTGTGTGTTTTGACCTGGGGAGGAAACCAGAGCCCTCAGAAGAATCCCAAATGCAAAGAGAAAATCACCACACAGAGCCAAGTGCATGATTTATATCCACAATCCTGTGGGTATGAGCCTATTGGGCTCAGCCACCATGAGTGAGCAAAACAGTTTGGTCATATGAATGATTGTAGATTTACATCTGTATGAATTGCACGTAAAAAAATTATCGCAAATCCCAAATCATTTACGTAGATCTGTAACTTGACGTGTAGCGTACTGTCGCATTTACAAGAGATTCACACATTCATTTTGCGATGCGTTTGTCACATGTATTTTATAAGAGCAGTGTAGATAGTTTGTAGCTGCTAATGTGCAATCGTAGGCGGGTAGGTAAGTTTGAGGCCCCCTGACTTCTCTGCAACTTATGCTCATCAGAACTTGACGACATTGAGATTTTTTTTTTTTCAAAACCCAATTGCCTCTCGCAACGTGTCTTTCCCCATGTAACAAGTGATTCGTAAATGTAGTTCTGAAGTTGTAAATGCATAAGCTGTAATTTATAATCGCAAAAGTGGCAGGTACGGGCACATGCGCAACTCTGAATATGGATTTGCGTTTCATAAAATTACAATGTCGTCGTCGTTACTTTAGATGTAAATTTATCTCTGTGCCCATGTTCCATTCTCCCCTCCACAGTCTTACAGTCACAGCATGAAAAGTGGTGTATCCACGACAAAGTAAAACACCCATGAAGCCTGCAGTTTGGTGGAGGTGTCTGGATACCAGCAGAACTTTGTTATTCGGACCAGCAAACACCCACAATTGTCCGAATACAGCTGTTAGGTGCAGGTTTTCAGGAAGCTGCCTGACTGCAGTCCTTACCTGATGGCTCGGCCTTTCAAATGCTAAGCATCGTGGTGCAGGGCCCCCATACCTGGTACATATCCAGGAGAATCCGGGACTGTGTACGAGGTCAGCAAACTCCCAGATACGAATGATTATCTCTGGAGTATCATGGAGTATACAGGAGAATCCCAGTCTGTATACACCTCTTTTCACGCATTGAGTGATAAATCTTTCGTCCTTGGATGTTACCCGTATAAGACATCAATAGCGCACCCTGCAGGAACATTTGCACCAGCGCTGGTTTAGATGGCGTAGTGCCATGGTCGCCAGATGAATTAAACCTGTCTAGCCAGAGGCATTCTTGCTGTGCTATAAGCCCACTTAGCAGGAATTCTTTATCCAAAATGAGTCATGCAGCTTCCCACCCATGCAGAAAAGTCTCAAGTCAAACATTCGATATGTGCACACCTGGTGTCCGTGGGCAATTTAACTTATTTTCTGTGATGGGTGTTTTATAGTTTAATGTGCAACAAGGGCATATTGGCTGCTTGCAACAGTGCAATTCTGCAATGAAACATCCATGCATCAGTTCATCCATTGTATTTCCATTGTATGTTAGCGTTACCACTAACTATGCTAAGTAATGCTATGGCTGTGCTTGTTTAAGTGACTCATTATTGATCCAATGGAGGTATTTCAATTACATCATGGTGTACTGTGCTCTGAAGTATAGAGGAGTTATAAAAACAGTTATAAAACATGTTATTGTGGTACCGTTTGGAATAAATAGGATTATTTAGCCACTGACCAAAGTGAAAATATAAATATTCTATGAATATAAAAGCAGAAAGACATTGATAAAAACACCACTAAGCTTTCTAGGTAGGGAGGTCAACGAGTTTTCCATTTGGAGTTTCATAATTATTTGAATGAAGTCCATGTCCATGATTAAAGCATTTAGCATGAGGTCTGAATAAATGCATGTTTTTCTGGAAGGTTCCAGTGTGAGTGAGTACATTGTCATATGCCTGTGAAGTGCTTGCTTTTATCCTAAGTGACCTGCATGTTAACATTATTCAGATGCAGCGAATGTTACACGATAAAATGGTATCAGTTTCAAACAGAAATGCAACATCGGAGGATGCAGTATCCTGTCAGGGTAAGAGATACAGTGACAAAAGCCAAGACCTACAGAGCTGCACACGATTAAAATAGTGAATTAATGCCTGTGATCGTTTTACGACGATGGTGTCAAATCAGACTCACCACAAACCAAATTTAAATTCATTTACCTGAAACTGAATGTGTTAACCTGAACCTGAAGACCTCCTGCCTTGTTCCAGTACCTAAGAAGCCTCATCTATCTGCCATTAATGACTTAGAAAGTCCTTGAGAAACTGGTGCTGGACCATCTCAGACATCAGGTAGCTCCTCTCTGGACTCACTGCAGTTTGCGTAC
The DNA here is from genome assembly GCA_026776945.1 of Isichthys henryi. Taxonomy (NCBI): domain Eukaryota; kingdom Metazoa; phylum Chordata; class Actinopteri; order Osteoglossiformes; family Mormyridae; genus Isichthys; species Isichthys henryi. The sequence goes on along the minus strand of JAODJX010000129.1, from coordinate 26,801,649 downwards.
CACTCTGAGGTTGAAGTTAAAGATGCCATCATCTACCTGCTTCAGTGTGCCTTTAACATGATCCAGCCTACACTGAGAAGCTCCAAGTGATGAAGGTAGATGCCTCAACAACCTCCCGGATTATTGACTACCTGATGAACAGACCACAGTTTGTATGGCTGAGTGGATGTGTGTCCGAGCAGGAGGTCAATAGAGCAGTGCAGGGCACTGTACTCTCACCTTTCCTCTGAATACCTCTGACTTTCAGTGCAACTCGAAGTCCTGTCATCTGCAGAAAGTTTCATATGACTCTGCAGTTGTAGGGTGTGGCTGTGATGGACAGGAGATTGAGTACAGGGAACTGGTGGATCATTTCATGGCTTGGTGTGGGAACAACCGTCTCCCCTTGAATGTGACCAAGACGAAGGAGATGACTGCGGATTTTAGAAGGTCTAGGACTAAGCAGAACACAATTTATATCCTGGAAGAAATAGTGGAAGGGAGAGAATGCTACAGATACCGGGGCATTCAGCTGGACAACAGACTGGACTAGAAATGCAACACTGAGGTTGTCTATAGGTTGGGACGGAGTAGACTCTACTACTTGAGGAAGCTTAGATCCTTCAATACGCATGGCAATATGTTGCATATCTTCTACTAGTCTGTCATGGCAAGTGCAATTTTCTTTGCAGCCATCTGTTGGGGCAGCAGTAATGCTAAGGACTGCTCTGGAACCCCTGGAGTTGGTTGTGGAAAGAAGGATATTGCACAAGCTGCTCAATATTATGGACAATACTACCCACCCTCTACACAACCTACTGGTCATTATTGGAAGTCATTACTGCCCGTGGCAATAACCATCTACAACAGGGGTGTCCAAACACTTGATGGCGATGGAGTAATTCTCACTCGATTGTGAAGTGTGATTTAGCATGCAGACATGTCAGAAGCCAAAAGATCAAAAACGTATCCATTTCATTCACAGTGAGAAGAGGTTATTAGAGATTATTTTTTTGTTTACTCAGATTCGAAGTCTGAAGTCTTATATGCAATACGAGCGTGGCTTCACCAAAGGACGGCAATTTGGAGCGGCATTTCAAAACGATGCACAACAGCTACGAGACCGAGTTCCCTGCTAAAACAGCCACATGCAGCCGAAAAGTGTGAGAACTGAAAAGTCAGTCAGCGGCACAGCAGTCAGTTTTTACTCAGCTGCATCTTCCCAGTGCCAGCGGCCCCACTATTGTCAATTGTAAAGTTTTTGATCTAGTGTAGTAATTTTTGTATATTTGTACATATACAGCTCTGGAAAAAAATTATAATTTAGTTTCACTCATTTCTCAATTATGGGTATCCTCCTGTGTAACAAATAAATTCTTCAAACTTCAGTCTGTTTTTTTCCTGTTTCTCATTAATGAAGGCCTTCTTCCTTGGTTTAAGGGTCTTCAGTCCTGCTTCTAGGAGCCTATTATGAAATGTCCTAGCAGTGCACTTCACACCTGCTCTTAATGTTTCCCATTTGTTTTGAAGGTCACACCAATTTATGATACACTGCCAGATAAGTTGACAGTCAGTCATCTCTGGTATTACAAAGTTGCTTCTGCCCTCTACCTGCCTGGTTTTTGGTTATTTCCAGTGTCTTCTGCTTCACCTTGTTCTTCTGTACTGCCGTCTTTGAAATTCTGAGCCTGGAAGCAGCCTGCCTCGCAATGTATCCTTCTGCCAGCAGAACCAGGATTAAGCCAGGATTTAATAATGCAAATTCTTAAAAAATATGGAGTGGTCTCTTAATTTGATATTTTTGTGATTTGTAATTCTGTGTTATATCTAGCTTTATACCTACCTCATGCCTGTGCATTTCTGCCATTTACGTAAATTGATACTGCAATACAAAAAATTCCCCTTGGGCATAAATAAAGCAATTTGAATTTGAATCATTATGCGAATACCAGAGCCTGAATTTGAATATGTTTACCTGAACTTGAATTAAACATTTACGTTTACGGTGTTTGGCAGACTCCCTTAGCCAGAGCAACTTACATAAGTGCTTGGAAGTATCATCAGTGAATACATTCTGAATTAAAGAAACTTAATTTGCATTTGTTACCTGAATTTTAAATTATGATGCTTGTGTGGTAATAAAAATTCAAGTTCATGTTAACACATTCAAATTCGGTTAAAGAAATTCAAATTGAGATTGCGGTGAGTCTGATTTGACACCACTGATTACAGGCTTCTTCCTATCAGCGATGGAATGGTGTCTGGTGGAAAAGGTACATGTTTTGTGTAGTCCACTGGCATGCAGAAACTGACCCGTACCCAAGCCGTACTGCGAAGAAGGTCTAGTTACAGCGCGATTGCAACCCGTTTCGGTTGTCCATTGCAGAAGCGTTGGCTCGATTATTATTATTATTGTGCTTTGTGCTAATTTATGCTAGCAAGTTTGTGAGAATCACCATGATATGTACGTATAAAATAACGAAATTAACATTCACTCTGCCTAATAAAGCAAGCAGAGGCGAATCAAGGCAACCAGGTTTATTTGGGGTCGAGCGAGGGAAAGTTGTTAGCCGTGTCCAAGTCATAGCCAGAAACCATACATCAAAGCTAAATAATCCAAGGTTGTCGTTAGGGAAAGGGAAGCCGAAGGTCGAAAAGCCAGGGCTTCAGTCTGGAGACGTGTAGCTGTGAATCCCAGCCCATTCAGGAGTGGAAATGGCACAACAGAGAACACAGAGAAAAAACTCGTCACATTAGATCAATAATGGCTTGAGTGGTTTGAAAATCCAGGCCTCACAGGTGAGCAGCAAAAAGGAGGCTGTGGTTGAAAAGGCACAGCTAATCTCAGCTAATTCGCTGGAGGGAGAGACTGAGTGCTGAGAGTCAGCATCCCTGCTGTGTGCCGTAGTGATGCTAGCATCATGCTACAGGGATGAATCAGTGGCCGAGGGACACCTTGTAACACTGGTGAGGATGATGGGGAAAATGGGTGCAGTAAAGTGCAGGTAAGTCCTGGAGGATCCTGCTTCAGTGTGCAGGAGATATGAGACTGTGGTTCCAAGTATGGAGTTAAAGCCATGCTGGAAGAGCATCAGAACTCAAAAGGTGGTTTCAGAATGGCACACTCACAGCCGGCACCAGAAAATGTGGCAATCAAGGATATGAAAATTGCGATTTATTCATGCTCCACGTGAAGCTTACAAAAAAGAAAGAACAAAAATTGTATTGTTCAGGCTGGCAATTCTGGTACCTGACAGAAAATCAGGGGCTGTCATTTTCACCAAGGGAGGACAAATTAACTCAAGAAGATAAATGCTTAGAGAATTTGTCATTTTCTGTTTTTATGTGTGAAAGGTCTGACAAATTTTGTTTTCACATTGACAAAATAATTTTGCACTGTCACTGGAAAAAAATGTAAGTTAAATATATCATGATTGCATTTTATTAGAGAATATAATGAGGAAGACAGTGTTGGTTTCCTCTTCACTGGATTTGAAAGATGTTCTCTCTGTAGCGGTGACGGGGCCTGCACTGGTCATGACGTCACATGAGGCATGCTTGTGTTGTTCTTTTGTTTAATACTTTCTCCACCCACGCTATGCAGAATCTCTATCGACAAAGGAGACATCATTGGCATTGTGGGACAGGTGCTTAAGAGCGCTGACTGTCTTTCTTTTGGCTTTCTTCATGTCCTGTTTGTTTACCCAACTTTCCCCTATTTCGTTGTGTGAATTACTCTTGACTTAATAAAGAAAAGTGTTAATGATGATTTGCGCTAATAATTTCAAAGCATAAGCAATGCTTTATATGGAGTAGAAGCCAGGAATCTGATTAATGCAAAAGAGTTTGACTTTGTTGTTGTCATTAAGGCAGGCAACGGAACAGAACTGCTCAAAAACATTAGCATTCTAGGTCCGATCTAGTAACCGATCGATACAGCTACTAGCTACCAATCGATACAGCTTCTTAAACCTCCCCAATCTCTATATTCCAGCTTTCTGTTTCACAACTCACACGGATTGTGCTGATTGGATCTCAGCATTCACTGTGATAGCACTGTTAATTTAATGTTTTTTTATGCAAAACTGTGTTTGAACACATACATTCAACATTAGTGGCACAATACAGCTGTTTATGTTTTTCTCTCATTTGAATTATTCCATTGCCTCTGGCATTTTTTTTTTTTGTCACATGCAAATAACTTAATTGCACCAGCTACATTGTCACTGTTCCGTGTGTCATATTTGCATATTTTTATACCTCTGGAAGACAGGATCTGAAATTAGGACAATGTGGGTCGTATCGTTATATAAAGGCATAATAATTACAGACGTTGTGAAATTCTGAATTAGTTTTCCTTGTGATGCTAATGGAGTCCCTAAAAAAATACATTACCTTGTCTTTATTCGTTGAGTATATAACATTTTTTTAACTGCGTCTGTTCTGATTTTCCTGTCAATTTCTGTGCCGCAGCCTTATGCACCAAAGCCAATTAGTCTATGAATGGCAGTGTAATAATATTTGTCTTTCTGAATAATAGGTGACATTTCATTTTTATGTTTTGCATGGCAGGTACACAAAAATGAAGACGGCCACCAACATCTACATCTTTAACCTGGCCCTGGCAGACTCGCTGGTGCTGGCCACACTGCCATTTCAGGGCACTGACGTCTTCCTGGGCTTCTGGCCCTTTGGGAACGTCTTGTGTAAGGTGGTCATCTCCATCGACTATTACAACATGTTCACTAGCACGTTCACGCTCACCGTGATGAGTGTGGACCGCTACATTGCGGTGTGCCACCCGGTCAAGGCCCTGGACATGCGCACGCCCCACAAGGCCAAGGTGGTCAACGTGTGCGTCTGGGCCCTGGCCTCAGCCATCGGGGTGCCGGCCATGGTCATGGGGGACGTGGAGGTGGAGCACAACGGTACGTAGATCTCTGGAGTGATTCCTCACTGGTTAGTCGTTCTTTATCAAGTTGGCCACATGTTCCTGTCAAATGAAAGTGAAGCTGTCAGACGCGTGTTATGCTACGTTCCATTGACCTCAGAATCCAAAATGGCCGCGCTCTTTATCAACAGAAGTTAAAGCTGTAGTTATATACCGTTTATTAGCACTTACGTCTTATTTGTGGCTCATTAAATTGGTTGTACACACAGTACTGTACAACCGCTATTTGTGGATGTGTTGCTAAGGTGTCTTTATGCATAAAATACCACATCAACTGATATTGGTAACAATGGCTAACAATTAACTGGGCTAGAACAGAGGCCTGTTTCAGACAGTAGGATTTCTTGCTTAGCCGGATAACTTGTCGGATTTCATGTAATCTGGGTTCAATGTAAACGATCAAAGATAAAGTCATTTAAACTGGGGTAAATTAAATCCTGTAAGTTATCCGGCTAAGTGAGAAATCTTGCTTTATGAAACTGGTCCCTGGTATTGCTAAATGGCTTTCCGACTTGCTGTACTGGAACACGGTTATCTCAGGTGTAATGTCATTCCCAGCTCCGACTTCCAACCTGTGAGGTAAATGGAACACAGCATTAGACATTTTTGAATTATTTTTCTATGTTCATGAATCCATAATATGGATGTTTTTTTATATTATTTCACTGCCTAATTAAGACAGTCCATCACCATGCTGATCTACGTGGGACCCCTCAGGATACTAGTTAAGTGGAGAGTCAATAACACGAATCTTGGCTAAAATCCAAAGTAGAGCACATTAGTCCATAGGACTGGGATGAGAATCCACAGTCAGAAGCAGACTAAACGAAGGCAAAGGGTAGCAGGAGACATGCTTCAGACAGCATGATTCTCTGCTGGAAAAAAGAGGACATACTTATAAAAGCTAAGTGCATCCATTGAAATTGTTTTCATTTTTCTCAATTATGTGTTTGTCCGTAAAAAATAACAAACCAGAGGTAGGGAGTTCAGTTGTACAATTATAAAAACACTAAACCTAAAAACATTAAACCTTTATTATCTGATAAAATAAACATCCCTAAAAGTGTTTGTCATGCCCGGCTTGTCCGATCCCTGTGTGTGCCACGCCCCCTGATTAACCACGTGTGCTTCCCCGATCATGCCCAGCTGTTCCCTGTTATTTAGCCATGTTTTTTGTGTAATTAGTCCGCGTCTGAGTCCGTCTTCCCGAGACTTGTCATTGACATTAGGTAATGTTACTCGACCTTGGTTTGTCGCCGTCTGCCCTGTCTCTCCCACTCCCTAATAAACCCCGAATTCCCTGCCTGCCTGCCTGCCTGGTCTTTCTCCGCTTCCTACTCGCCCCTCCAACCCACAGCCTGACAGAATGACAAGTCTCGGAAGAAAGCATCTCCTGTGACCGAGGAGTGTTACATCGGTCTAGTTGAGGAGGTGCTGTACTGGATCGCCCAACCCGATGTCCAGGAAGATCCCCAGGCGTGGGACCTTACGATCCAGAGCCGGGACATCCTGGAGGGGATGTCCCTCAAGGAGGATGCACACCTCGTGGAGGAGGTGCGCGAAAATCTCCAGTGGCTTCGGGACAGGATTATGGAGAGACGGAGCTACCTGGACCCGCTGCTGTGGGAGGAGGTAGCCGACCCGCTGTCTCTGCTGGTAGCCACACGCCGGAGATGCAGTAAGAAGTGGAGCGAGTGACAACCGGAAGAAGAGTCGACGATCTTCCTGGGTGCCTGCTCTCTCTCCGCGGCGTTGATCGCGGCTGTGTATCCGGCGGAACCCCTTCCGGTCCGGAAACCGGTGAGGCTTGCCCCTGACATCGCCGCCACCGCTGAGCAGCTGCCGCCACTGGCCGCGTATCACTACAGGGTGGCTTGGCTGGCGAATAAGGGGGGCTAGAGCCGTCTGGGATGCCATTCCCCGGATCCCCAGGGCTTTTAAAGGGGCAATGCCCGCTTTCACGGCGCCAACCCTGGAGGCTCTCGCCAACGTGCCTGATCTGCCTGTCCTGTCCGTGCCTGACCAGCCTATTCCAGAGATCCCCGACTCAATTCCACAGGCGCCCTCCGCGATGTCCCTGGCTGAGACGTATTTCACCCTCCAGGGTCTCTTCTGGAGGGTGATGGAGGACCAGACGGCATGCAAGGCTCCTGAGGCCGCCTCACTGGTAACGCACCTCCAGGGAGCTTTTGCAGTGTTCTCTCCAGCGTCTTCATCGCACGAGCTGGAGGAGATCACCGCATCCTTGGGGACGCTGCTACTGTTGAGGACAGGGCAGTCCCCCTCGACAGACCCCCCCCAAGGTTCCTGTGGTGCCCCCTGCTGGTCTCGAGTCGGCGGCTATGCCCGCTGTGCCTGCGGCACCGCCCGAGCTGCCGCCTCCGCCGCCTGCTGCAGCTACGCCTAAGGCCCCGCTTCCTCCGCTGCGACTCCACCGGCACCTGTGACTACAACCCCTGTGGCTCCTGTCCCGGTCCCTGACCCCACTCCAGTCCCCCAGGAGGTCCCGGACAATCGGACTATTGCTTCTTCCTCCTTGGAGGAGGAGGAGCTCGAATAGGACCCCTCGAGGACTTCCCTGATAGCTCCTCTTCCCTCGCCCCGGCAAGGTCGACCCCGGCAAGGTCGACCCCGGCCTATACCCCGCATGTCTGTGTCCCGGAAAGGGAGAGGACACAGACGCAGGGCTAGGATCCCACCCGCCCTGCCCCTCACTTGCCTTGGCTGGGTTGCGGGGAGCACCTGCAGGTCCTGGGGCTCCAGTCCGGCTGTCACCTTCGGGTCCCGCCTCCGAAGCCTCGTCGCCCTGCCTCGGTCCTGCCTCCGATGCCTCGTCGGTCGCCTGCGGATTCCCCCGCTGCGGCTCCTCCATTGCCTTTGGGTCCCCCCACTCCGGCGTGTCGGGAGACGTCACCTTAGCCGGCTGTGGCCTTGCCATCGCCTGCTGCGGCTCCCCCTCCCTCCTTGCCTTCACTGGTGTCCCCTTCAGCTCCCTCATCGCCTCCCCCGGTGCCCCCTCCGAATTCCTCCTCGTCCCCTTCGCCTGTCCCTCGCCCTGCCTCCTCAGCCCCTCCTAGGTCCCTTCCTGCTCCGGCCTCCCAGTTACCTGCAGCCCTTCCGGCTGCTGCCCGTCGCCCACCGTGGCTCCCTTGTGCTCCCCTTAGTCCCCCATCCTTTCCTCCTTGGTCTCCCGTCTCTGTCCCTCCTCTGTTTCCTCCTTGTCGTCTGTTCCTCCTGTCTCTGCTCCTCGTCCCCCTGTGTTCCCTACGTTCACTCCTGGTCCTTCCGTGTCATCTTTCCTTATCTGTCTGTCAGCGTTCCCTGTTTTGTGTCAGGTCATGTCTTGGCTTTTGCCCCTGTGCCTGTTCCCTGTGCCCCGGTAATGGTCTTGTTCTTGTCTTCCATGTCCCGTATCCCCGGTCTCGTCCGTCGCCTCCCCTGAGGCGCACCCTGTTATTTCCTGTTATTTCGCCCTGTCTTTTGTGTATTTAGTCCGCGTCCGAGTCCGTCTTCCCGAGACTTGTCATTGATGTTAGGTAATGTTAGTCGACCTTGGTTTGTCGCCGTCTGCCCTGTCTCTCCCGCTCCCTAATAAACCCCGAATTCCCTGCCTGCCTGCCTTGTCTTTCCCCGCTTCCTGCTCGCCTGTCCAACCCGCAACCAGACAGTGTTGAACATTGAAAGGCCATTTTCAAACCTGTTTTTTCCGTTATTCAAATCTGCCTTCCTTGTTCAGCAGTACATGGAGAACCACAAGAGTTTCTGCGCTGTGATTGTCATTCCTGGATAATCTGCATAAATAAATATTCTTATGCAGAAACTAAATTCCTACAAATATTTGCCACAAAGGCCAAGTAAAATAAAACAGAGGTAAACTGAAGCAGGAAGTAACTGCTTAGAAAAAGCCGAGAACACTAAGGATTAATAATTCCCCCCGCAGTTTATCTGGCATTTGTCTTAACTATGTGTTGCTGCCAATATTTATTTTTGCTAATTTGTTTTTGGCATTTTAATTAACTATAATCCAAATAATTTTCCCAGATAAAGCGAGTTCCAATGCTACCATTTGTCAACACCAGCACAAAGTGTTTATTAACGCTTTGAAAGTGAGGGCTGCATTCCTAGCATGCACTGTAGGAGGTGTCTGCTCATACGCTGCCGGTTTTAATTAGCCTGCTTATACAGCGCTTTGAAATATTACCGTCCTGAAAGCTGAATTTTGCTCTTTTAATTAAATTTCCTTCCCTCTCCTCACTTTCTGTCAGTACAAATTCTGCATACAGACATCTTACCGCCAACAAAATGGCTTGAGAGAGTTTTAGCGCAGCTTGGCTAGCGAGCTGCTTCACGTTTACTGGAGTGCTGCTCGACGACAGCGGTAACGGGTGAATATGGGCTGCGGGGGAGTCGGAAGGTGCTGCGAGACCCTGGCATTCAGGGGGCCCAGCATTTTATGTGGACCCCTGAATACAAAAAATAATCATTTATCCTGAGGGTCCCCCATATCGCTTGGCAAAATGTACTGTAGGGTAACCCCCCCCCGCTTCCCAAATGGGAAACATTTCATAATAATGTGTGTGACTGTGGTGGATATTTAAGGTTGATTAAGAGCCTCTGGCCCTGTGTTATTCTGGAGACAGACAGTAAGGCACTGGCAGGCAGCTGCGGTTCATACTGGCTCAGGTTGCTCAGGAACATATTGTTAATATAATTGCTGTCAGTGTAAGTTGAGGGCAAATTGCCATGTCGAAGGAACCGCTGTTACCTGCCTGTAAATAGGCCTGAACCATGTCTAACCAAATGCAAAATATATTCAAGGCAATACATCAAATGCAAAATCTGTAATAAAAAATAAAAGCAATGAATTAAACTCATTTAACTTGCTTAGGGATCATTCAGTGCTTAGCACAGTCACCTAACCCCTCCAGGGTATTGGATTTGATTTCCAGCTCTTTGTGTGTGTGGAGTTTGCATGTTCTCCCATTCATCTGGGTTGCCTGCCACAGTCCAAGGACATTGGTTTTAAGTGATTTGATGCCTCTAATTTGCCCAGATGGTGTGTGTGTGTGTGAGCGGGTATAGCTTTATACACAATGTCCCCACTACGTGATGGATACCTGTTGTTTTTTTTTTTTGTTTGTTTATCGGGACCAGTTTCCTGGTCGCCATAAGGGAAAACACAATTTAATAAAAATCTGAGACTGCAATGAAAAAACTAAAAATGCAAAAATTCTTGGTTACTTATGGTTATGGTTAGGGCTGGGTAGGGGTTAAGGTTGTTACAGTTAGTGTTAGCATTTTTCCCATAGAAATGAATGACCGGTCCCCATGAAGATATGTTTACTCGACATGTGTGTGTGTGTGTGTTAAGAGACCACAGCACAATAGTAGCATCCTCTCCAAGGTGTCCTGTCCTTTCTGGGATCAGCTCCAGACTTCCCACCAACCCCCTATTACACAAGCTGTTATGGAAGGTAGATGGATGAGCTGCTTAGATTATTTTGAAATGTTTTCAGGACAGTTAACAGGCTTCCACTTGGGTGTTCTGGGTTTGTTACTACAGCCACCTTTCTTGTAAAGCTCACAATCCATGGTTAGGTCTCAGTGAAGTTACTTATTGCTCGGCGAGCACATGCAAGGCAGGTCCTTGGTCTCCAGTACAGCATGGCATTCTGTTTAACCATTTCCATGCTCTCATTTTCTCTGCATCCCAAATACCTACGATCGCCTGCCACAATGCATCGACTGGACATTTCTCTGCCATTTGTCGATTGCCGCCTCATGTGAATCGCGGAGGTCAATGGCTTTGACTCCGGAAGTCCGCCTGTGATGTAGATTTATTGGTGAATCTGCTGTCTGGCAAAGAACAAAGCCTTGGATCTTGCAATATTCATTGATCTTAGTACAGGTGGGGGCCATAATGTAATTTACACATGTCTCTGGGAAGCCTGCCACTAGTGGACAGTGATGCAATGGAGATCTCGCTGAACATCAGCTGGAAGGGAGGAGGGGGTCACGGGGGCAGTAATTAGAATTTGTGCGTCAGTGAAAACATACAAAGTGACATGGTGAGTGCAGGCTACAATATAAAGCATCGTTATCATTAGCTTCACGTTGGGTTTTACTGACACCCACATGTCATATGTTTATTTTACCCGCTCTGTATTTCTCAGTAACATGTATATATATATCAATCCATCCATTTTCTGTAACCACTTCTGTTATTCAGGGGGGTCCAGAGGCAGAGATCAACCCAGGACGGGGCACCAGCCCATCACAGGGCACACTCACACATCGTTCACTTGTTCACATACAAACACTTACACAAATACACACACACACCTACGGGCAATTTGGCAACTCCATTCAGCCTCAGGATGTTTTTGGACTGTGAGGGGAAACCGGAGTACCTGGAGGAAGCCTTACAATGACACGGGGAGAACATGCAAACTCCACACACACACACACACACACACATATATACACACACACACACACACACACACACACACACAGTGGAGCCCTGGATCTTGATCGCCTCTTGACTCGACCAACTTGGACATCGGATGGGTCTGTTGAATTTTTTTAGACTTGTACCTCGATCAAAATCATGAAGCGCGACCGATCCTGCGAGCGACACACATTCAACTCTACCAATTCGGACCTCGAACGGGTCGGTCGAGAAAAATTTAACCACAACTCGAGCAAAAACTCAAAACACGACCAACCAAAACAGACCCCTAAAACAGTAAAGTACGTGCCAAAACTGTGTTTGGTGTGAATTTTTTGTGCTTTATCTATAGTACATGTGGTAATAAAGTAATCATGGCCTTTAACCAAGGGAGCAGTGATAGCAGCAACCCAAAGAGCAAAGTGGTGAGAGTAACTAGAACAGAAATTATAGTGAGACTGTAATGTATATGTGTGCTTTTTCATGTGTGCATTAGTTTAGTAATATTGATTGTTAATGCTTTTTATCATCAGTTATGTTATGATCCGCAGGTTGGATGGGCAGACTGACAGGCAGGAAGCAAGGAAGGATGAGGCAGGCAGGCAAAATATGGGGAAAACTGGGGATTTATTGAAGGGGAGACGGCTACGAACAATCATGGACACCCAATTGAGGAAGACATGGACTGATATACGCAAGACAGGGTGAAATAACAGGGAACAGCTGGGCACAATCGGGGAAGCACACGTGGATGATGAGGGGGCGTGGCACACATGAGGGCTGGAAGCGCAGGTCATGACAAGTTATATATATATATATATATATATATATGTATGTATACATATGTATTGATAAATATACATGTATCTCAAATTCACTGTGCCCAGCTGATTAATATACACAGACATTCAGTGGTGTAGGAAAAACTTATTTTGACATTGTGGGGATCATTTTTCAGGACCCCACAAAGATCTGTAAATCAATCAAAAAACTAAAAATACCAAAAGCTATGGTTAAGGTTAAGGCTGGGTAGGGGTTAAGGTCGTCCTGTTGAGCTTAGAGTTTTTCCCATAGAAATGAATCGAGAGTCCCCACAAAGATATAATTACAAACCTCTCTTTCTTTGTGTGTGTGTGAGAGAGAGAGAGAGAGAGAGAGAGAATTCACCTAATTATACAGTATCTTCTGACATTAGGAGGAATATGAAATACCAAGAGAGCATTTAAACTCAGGAGAAGAATCAAACTCACAGTCAAATATGTCCCTGTGCTCCATAAATGTGCATAGATGTGCTTGGAAAAACTTTTCAAATTTGCAAACATACGTTGCAGAACAGGGGCGGCATGGTGGTGCAGTGGTTAGCACTGTTGCCTCACACTTCTGGGACCCGGGTTCGAGTCTCTGCCTGGGTCACATGTATGCGGAGTTTGCATGTTCTCCCCATGTCGTCGTGGGGTTTCCTCCGGGTACTCCGGTTTCC
>JAODJX010000129.1:26754727-26764768 GCA_026776945.1 Isichthys henryi | reverse complement strand
TAAAGCGCATTGGGGCAACCTTGTTGTGAAAAGCGCTATATAAAAATAAATTGAATTGAATTGAATTGAATTGAACAATCACAGTTTTGGGTATTTATGAGTTGGCTGTGAACGATTAAACAGAAATGTTTTTGGAGCTTGCTGAAAGATCATAGACACTCGCAGACAATGGCTAAGCCAAAAATAATATTGAAAATGATCTGGATCACTTAAAAGTCAAATAATATTTAAATATTTGTGACACACAATATTTGCTAGCCTACTGTAAGTATATTTGTGATATTAAAAGTCTTGGCTTGGGTATCATGCATCTTTGCCTATGCAACCAGCCTCACTCACGTATTAGCTATCTTCGTGTCTGTGGAATCTTGCGTTTCTCACGGTAACCATTTAACTTTTCAGTGCCGTTAATTTTGCATTCTTGTTGATGAAATGAATATGAATGAAAAATGAATGAAAATGTAGAGCTCCCTGTGCATACAGTAGTAACTTTGCACATACAGGGTCATAATTTAGATGGCTTGTATATTATTTATAAAGGTCTTGATAGTATTTTGACATGCAAAGTGTACAGTACAGTAAAGTTTGTTTGAAATTGGTAATAAGTAGACTTTTTATGTTGTCGTTCAGGCCAGCAGACTTATGGTTTGAGGTTAAGGGTGACCAAATATTATTCACAAATTTTCACATTCGTGGGAACCCCTGACCCCCACGAATCTGAAGAGGTTACTGTACTTCTAGGTGAAGATATGATTCCCATATTTCCCATGATGAGTAGTGAGGATCATCCCTCTGACTGAAGGGGAGAGCATCAGCCACCAACTGCTTTCCTGGACTCACTAGCCGATAGATTTCCAAATATCAGTTGTGATGAAACTCATAAGAATGACAAACCGGTCATATCCTAGTATCATGAGCAATGCATGAACAAAACCAAATTTTATCTACAATTTCACCTCAGGCAGAAGAGCTGCTCTTTTCTTTTTTCCCTGCTTATGGCCCTCAACACACTTACAATAATAAACTGTTTTCATTAGCGTTCTGAAGGGTATTATTTGATCTTTATGACAGGTTTTTCTTTGCATTCATACAATTCTAACACACCAAATTGCTTTATTTCCATAGATATGTCTGGTTTCCGAGCAGGCTTGCATCTATAATACTGATAGATACGTAAGTATATTTTTCTGCATCGTATTACCAGAAAAATGCACTAATGGTGAACTGATATTAATGTGAGGTAAGGACAGATACAGCATTAGGGACGCCCAGCTTGGTGGAACAGGTACAGCATCAGGGACTCCCAGAGAGGTGGGACAGATACAGCGTCAGGGACTCCCAGCGAGGCGGTACAGATACAGCGTCAGGGACTCTCAGCAAGGCGGGACAGATACAGCGTCAGGGACTCCCAGCGAGGCGGGACAGATACAGCGTCAGGGACTCCCAGCGAGGCGGTACAGATACAGCGTCAGGGACTCTCAGCAAGGCGGGACAGATACAGCGTCAAGGATTCTTTGGGGAGGAACTGTGACAGTATTTGCCTGACTGGATGCTCTTTACCAATGACTATAAATGCTGTTGCCCTCAAATCAGCCTTCCAGGTCCCTCCGATCTTTTACAAAATTATAAAAATATATTTTAATTTAACCAAAGAAGAGTCATTCAATACCCTTATGGTTATGTGGAAAAGTAAGTACACTCCTTGAAAAATGTTGTCTTTTTCAGTATATTGTGACAGACAAATATTAGATCTTTATTTCCTACTATACTAGTAGAGAAATATGATAAAATTTAAGTTACACTTCACATTTACATTTGGTATTATATAATAAAAAAAAAGTTGAGTTAGTATAACCCTATATTAAATGCTACATTAAATCTAAAAATTAGAATCACATGCATCAAATCAGGTGCAAATGATTAGGTTATTTTAGACAGTATCTTTGAGAGTCATTCCTTATATAAACAACTGGTCTTGATTGGACCAAAAGAGCTATCTAAGGCCATCAGAAGGAAGATTGTTGATACTTTGGATTCTGGAAAGGAAGGAAACTGTTTCAGTCTGGGACTGCTGTGCTGCTGCCGGGTCTGGTCAACTTGTCTACAATGAATTCAACATCTTACCAGAAAGTGCTTGAGGTGAATATGAAGCCATTCATCAAATAGATGAAGCTGAACCATAAGTGTGTCATTGACAAAGACCCAAAATATACAAGAAAATCTACAAAGAAGTGGCTCAAAATATTTCAGTGGAGGGTTATGGAATAGTCAAGTCAAATGAATCCAATTAAAATGATGTAGAAGGCTTGAAGGGAGCCATACAAGAAAACCCCCAACAATACATAACTGAAGGCATGAAGAAATGGGCATAATTTCTCCAGTTCAATGTTAGAAATTAATAGACAGTTATATGCCTTAAAGAGGTTGTATCTGTCAAAGGAGGCAATACCAGGTATTAAATGTAAATATGTATTTACTTATCCTCACAGAGACTTATCCCCACAGACACTTATCCCTTCAGAGACTCATCCTTTCCGAGACTCATCCCTTCGGGGACTTATCCCCACAGAGACTTGTCCCCATGGAGACTTATCCCTTCAGAGTCTCATCCCTTCGGGGACTTATCCCCACAGAGACTTGTCCCCAAGGAGACTTATCCCTTCAGAGTCTGATCCCTTCAGAGACTTATCCCCACAGACACTTATCCCTTCAGAGACTCATCCTTTCCGAGACTCATCCCTTCGGGGACTTATCCCCACAGAGACTTGTCCCCATGGAGACTTATCCCTTCAGAGTCTCATCCCTTCGGGGACTTATCCCCACAGAGACTTGTCCCCAAGGAGACTTATCCCTTCAGAGTCTGATCCCTTCAGAGACTTATCCCCACAGACACTTGTCCCCAAGGAGACTTATCCCTTCAGAGTCTCATCCCTTCAGAGACTTATCCTCACAGAGACTTATCCCCACAGACTTATCCCTTCAGAGTCTCATCCCTTCAGAGACTTATCCCTTCAGAGACTTATCCCCACAGACACATATCCCTTCAGAGACTCATCCCTTCGGAAACTCATCCCCACAGGGACTCAACCCCACAGACACTTACCACTTTAGAGACGCATCCCTTCAGAGACTTATCCCCACAGACACGTGTCCCCACAGAGACATCCCCAAAGACACTTATCCCTTCGGAGACTCATCCCTACAGAGACTCAACTCTTCAGATACTCATCCCTTCGGAGACATCCCCACAGAGACTTATCCCCACAGAGGAAAAGTTAGGTTTCTATTGTACCTTGTTGAATAAATGATTCTGAAACCAGAATTTCATTGTTTTTGTTAGATTACATCACCTCTATCAAAACTTAATGTTACCTTTAATTTGCTGTAACAAAATTCAAAATGTAGGCTGAATGTTTTTGGCCCATAGAGTAAAGTTTCTGGAAGCCTGAATTATTCAAATATCAGAACATACCAGCTTTTTTTAACCCCATTTTCAGTTTGCATACATCTTCATGACAGGTTTTCTACATATACATTAAACATTTGCATGCACTGTAATACTGCATAGACTCTGGCTCATGCTGTAAATTTTGCGGAATCTTAGCTTTATTGATTTCATTTAAAATTTAACGGGCCTGTGTATTACATTAAATGTGGGCTTTATATGGGTGACCTTTGATCTTTGTCATCTGTATTCCACCCTTGCCTTTGCTCGTTCTCCCACTGTTGCACTGCACTGGCTGTGTGAGGATAAAAAGAACCTTGAATGTTGAAATACAAGCGGGATCATAATCAATGCAGTGCTGCCAAAATGGCACCACAATACAGCATCGAAAAGCGAAGGGAAAGTTTAGAGCGAGGTCACCAAACTTTGACCTACTGGTTTAAATTGTTGTTCTTGTTTTCGTTTTTTTGTTTATATGAAACCTGCTATTGTAAAGACAGGAAACTCGATGCTTACCATCGTGGTTGTGATTTATTTAGTTGTCATGCTTTTACAGAATAACAAGCATGCATCCTAAAAGCATGCTCTTGGCACTTTTATATACACAATAAATGTTGAGGGCAGAAGGAAAAATGATTGGTTCAGAAAGATAACCAATCAGATTGTGGAGGAGGTGGGTCCAAGCAACTAGGCAGGACTAAGACATCTGTCTGAACTAATTATTTTTCCTTCTGTCCTAAGAACATTTTTCTATAAATAAAATTCCCATGAGCTAAAAGCAGACTATAATTCAGCAAAACTACAATGTTTAACTTGTGTACAGCATATCAGGTGCCATATCACGCAAACAGAAACTCCAGTGGTTTATGGTTGATTTACGACTACAGATTGCTGTCTGGGTTCAGATGACTGATGTGCTCTTCTAATTGCCGTGAGTGCCAGGTCTCCACGATCACCAAGCTTTTAGTCCTCTTGTAGATCATCACAAATGCCGTCTGAGACGTGTTCACAAACAGGGCCGCAAAAGTGCTGCCCTCTCTCACACCCTTAGTTCTTAATTTTGAGGACAGAGTCAAGGGGATGGTGCAGGGATTACAGTGCAAACATCCATCCATCCATCTCCCAGTTGTTTATTCTGGTAACGGTCACGGGTTGGTCTGGAGCCGACACCAGGTCACAAGGCAGGGGTGCACTCTATATACAATGTCAGCCCATCACAGGGCACATACACTCACAGACACACAATAACACACCACAAGACCCCCATAAAATAGGCGGTAATGTAATTTGTGATAATTTGTGCAGCATATAATTTCACAATGAAGGGCTAAAATGCAGTCATGCACGAGACATTGTTTATCGAACTTTGTTAAAATCGTTATTCAGATCAGAGGCATCAGACACATTTCTGGGGGCACATTAATTCAGTGTCTGATGTAACCTTCGCTCCTGCTTAATTAGCGTCATCTTTTTGAAGTATTAGCGTTTGGAGCATGATAAGTCACAGCTGGTACCACTTTGCTCTGTGACCATGGAGCACTGGGAGTGGAACAGACCATTATTAATGAGAAATGGTTTGAAGAGAAAGCCATCATGCAATAGCGATGGACTTTGTGCAGTTCTACAGCCCACTCTGCACTGAGGTTGTGTTTTTGTGTGGGAGGGGGTGGCACGCTCATTATAATGTATTTTTTCTCTTTTTTCTTTCTTAAAGTGCTTGTGAAATCCATGCACAAAGGGACACATTTTCTAATGGACATTATTATCCCATTCATCGATTTCCTGACACTGCTGGTACTATTCAGGGTCGCGGGGGGTGGGGAGTCTGGAGTCCGGAGCCTATGCCTGAGTCTATGGGCACAAGGCTATCTCTTACCAAATTAAAAATTAAATTATAAAAAAATTTCTTTGATGCTACATTTATAGCCACATTATGCCACTGGAATCTGGACCCAGATACTGGAGAAAAATTATGGCTGCAGTTCCGGAATACACCTTCCCATAAACTGCAGCTCTGTGTTTCATCTTGCATGACATTGTGCTTCGCTTGGCTCGTAGTAATGAGGGAGTTATAGAGTATTCCAGGGAAATGGGTGGGTTGCTGTTTAGGTTGGTGTGCATATGTTTAACTGGATAGATCAGTGTGTAGGGCAGTGGGAATGTGTACTGGCATGTAGATTAGCTGTTTGTCTATTGTGTATTTACACTGCTGTGCAAACGTCTTAGGCAGTCAAAGAAAATGATGTTTAAATGATCTTCATGTTGGTCTGCAAAATCTATCCTAAAGTCACCCCAGTGTTTGTAGCAACCATCCAATACACCCATTGCATTTTTTGACTCGACCACTACCCCAACAGACTAATCAATATCACCCATCCAGCCATTTATTTTCTATAACCGCTTATCATATTCAAGGTCGGAGGCTTATCCCGGGGGCTACGGGCACAAAGTAGGGAATAACCCAGGATGGGGCGCCAACCCTTCGCAGGACACACGCACACACCATTCACACACACGGGCAATTTGTTAACTCCAAGTTTAGCACATGTCATTATAACAAAGAGTTTAACTTGTGGAGTGCCTTGCTCTGGAGAGTTTTTCCCTCATTTGTTTCATGTAACCTCAACATGAATTTGGACTGTGGTGGGAAACCAAACTACGCTTAGGAAACCCCCCAGGGGGAAACATGCAAATTCCACAAACATGGAGCCACGTCAGAGACTTGAACCCTGGTCCTAAAGGCGTGAGGTAATAATGCTGAGTACAGTGACAACCAGTGAGCCACCATGCTGCCCTGCTAATCAATACCTCACTGAATCAATGAAATTAATTTAACAAATACATGGAATGGCTGAGGTGCTGTTGTTTGTTTAGCCATCCAATTAGATATCCGTAACTTTGTATAAGAGAAGAAATTCTTGTAGATTTGTTTTTTATTGTGTTATTGATAATCTGCACATGTTCTAAGGTCAAATTACGTTTTTTTTTCTGAACAAATATATCCTTACTAGCCAGGAGAATAGTCATAAATGTTTTTGTTGACTATCTAACACTTTTGCAGAGTACTGTGTGTGTATAGATGGGTGTGTGGGTGGATGTCTGTCTGGGATGAAATGAGTATCTTAAAAAGAAGATATTGGCACATTGCTGTGTTTGCAACAGTCTGTATTATTGATATGCATCCTGTAATGTTGTATATGAGAACAGCAGCAGATGCATTTATGAATTTTAATGAGCCGTTCAGCTTTGGTTCTCAGGCGATCAGCTGCCTAGCTGGTACAGCGAATGGCCGGCCGCATCCTGTAAGGTTCTGTATGTGCCATCAGCTGAGCAGACTTATGAACCCTCCGCTCCAGTAAGGGCCAGCAGTGGAACTGCATGAACAGGAAGCACTGGCTGCAAGTGAACAGTCCGCGTGCTAAATCCTTCTTTGGAGAGTTTGTGAATTGACAGGTAGTTCTAGGTATTAGAGGCTAATTAAAAGGGACATTGTCTCCTGGATTAGCTGGGTTTTAATCGCTCATCCAATTACTGGCTGGCATGGTCTGCATCCACCAGTAAGTCTTGTGTTCCACTCCATTACACCCCTCCCAGCTTTGTTGGATTATAAAGTGCCATGACTCACCAGAAGTATTATTCACTAAATTATATGTAGCATCATATCTTCCTGTATAATTATTTAATCTTAATAACAAGTAACTCTTATTAGACAAAGTCATTTCATATTATTAAAAAGTTGTGGTGATGTAAATTAATTTTAGGATATGGTGCTGCGCAGTGGGCAGGGTGGGGACATAACTGACTTGGTATGGAAAATTAAGTGATTCAGGGAGTTGTTTTGATTCAGTCTAATTGCTCCTTTTTTATTGAGCGCAATCAAATACATAAAAATCGCTCAAAGCCACTCCTGTCTGCTCTGAAAATGATTTCCCCAATGTACATGCCCTAATTTGGATTTTCATCTGTCATACTCCTTTTTCCCTTTTATGTTCTCTTTCTGTATTAAGACAAGTCTGTTTCCTCCTGTCCCTGTAGGCTGAAAGTGGAAATCCTGTCCCCAATACACAACAGCAATCCAGAAGCCACCAGAAGCATTAAGTCATATGCGATATTGCCCACCTGCTGGGCTGTGATTGGCTGCCACTACTGAGGGGCAGCATGCTGGTTGTGGTTTGGTTCAGCATTTTGGATTTATTACTGTCCATTATAAAGGGGCTGATTATTAAGGTTTTGCCCAGAATTTTGTACAGACGGAGATACACTGATGTAGAATAGTGCCGTTTATGCTCTCTCCAAACTAGCTGCAGGCAACAAGGTCTCTTAGCATCAGTTTAATAATTATTCATCGCATTTTTTATTTCACAGGATAATGCATTAATGTCAGGCGCAGTAACAAACTCTGTGTTTGTTTCTTTTTTAATTCTTCCTCCAACCACCAGGGGGATCTGTTTTTTAAGTCTGTGCTTTCTCTCTGGAGAGATATAAAACAGCAATAGATGAGACAAGAGAAGTGAAAGTAGAGTTTAGAAAGTGGGGTGTACTTGTAGGCAAAATGGACCCAGCCACTGGGGATGCACAAGCTGGTGTATTTCTTTGTGCTGGTCCCAAGCCCGGATAAATGGGGAGGGTTACGTCAGGAAGGGCATCCGGTGTAAAACTTTTGCCATATTAATATGTGGACAACAATACAGATTTCCATACCGGATCAGTCGAAGCCTGGGTTAACAATGGCCGCCTCCGATGCTGTTAGTCAGCAGGGTGCTGGTGGAAATTGGGCTACTGTTAGCTGAAGGAGAAGAAGAGGGGGAAGGCATGTCCGGAGGCAGGAGGAGAGGAGGAAATGTAGGAACCTTGAATGTGTGCAGTATGACTGATTAAGGGAGAGAGCTAGCTGATAAGATGAATAGAAGGAAGGGTGATGTATTGTGCGTGCAAGAGGCCAGATGGAGTAAGGACAGGTGTATCGGAGGTGGTTTCAAGTTATTTTATCATGGTGTGGATGGGAGGAGAAATGGGGTTGGAGTTATGCTGAAGGAAAAGTATGTCAGGGGTGTTTTGGAGGTGAAGAGAGTGTCACACTGAGTGATGAGTATGAAGCTCTGATAATGGATGTTGTTAATGCATATTCCCCGCGAGTTAGGTGTGAGATGGATGAGAAAGAAGAATTCTGGAGTGAGCAGGATGAAGTGCTGGAGAGTGTATCCAAGGGAGAGAGGGTAATGACTGGAGCAGACTTCAGTAGGCATGTTGGTGACGGGAACAGAGGTGATGAGGAGGTGATAGGGAAGTATGGTGTCAAGGAGAGGAATGCAGAAGATCAGATGGTAGTGGGTTTTGCATAGATGGAAATGGATGTGGTGAATATATATTCGGCAGGAGTGATGGATGCGTTCAAGGTGGAGGTGAGATTACATCAAGGGTCAGCTCTGAGCCCCTTCTTGTTTGCTATGGTGATGGACAGGTCGACAGACTAGATCAGACAGAAGTCCCCGTGGACTATGATATTTGCAGATGAGATTGTGATCTGTAGTATGAGTAGGCGACCCTGGAGAGGTGGAGATATGCTCTGGAGAGGAGAGGAATGAAGGTCAGTAGGATTAAGACAGAGCACATGTGCGTGAATGAGAGGGAGGACAGCGGAAGGGTGAGGATGCAGGGAGTAGAGCTGGTGAAGGTGAAGGAGTTTAAATACTTGGGGTCAGCAGTTCAGAGTAACAGGGACTGTGGAAGAGAGGTGAAGAAGAGGCAGGGTGGGGTGGGTGGAGAAGAATGGAAGGAGCAATTTGTGACAGATGGGTATCAGCAAGAGTGAAGGGGAAGGTCTACAAGATTTTAGTAAAATCAGCTATGTTATATGAGCTGGAGAAAGTGGCACTGATGAACAGACAGGAGGCAGAGCTAGAGGTGGCAGAGTTAAAGATTTGCTTTGGGTGACGAGGATGGACAGGATTAGGAATGACAGCATAGGTTGGATGGTTTGGAGACAAAACCAGATGGGGGAGATTGCATTGGTTTGGGCATGTACAGAGGAGAGATGCTGGGTATGCTAGGAGAAGGATGCTGGGGACAGAGCTACCAAGGATAAGGAAAAGAGAAAGGTCTAAGAGGAGGTTTATGGATGTAGTGAGGGAGGACACGCAGGTAGCTGGTGTGAAAGAGGAAGGCCTAAGAGGAGGTTTATGGATGTGGTGAGGGAGGACATGCAGGTAGCTGGTGTGAAAGAGGAAGGCCTAAGAGTAGGTTTATGGATGTGGTGAGAGAAGACATGCAGGTGGTTGGTGTGAAAGAGGAAGGTCTAACAGGAGGTTTATGGATGTGGTGAAAGAGGACATGCAGGTGTTTGGTGTGAAAGAGGAAAGTCTAAGGGGGGGTTTATGGATGTAGTGAGAGAGGACATGCAGGTGTTTGGTGTGAAAGAGGATGGTCTAAGAGGAGGTTTATTGATGTGATGAGAGAGGACATACAGGTGTTTGGTGTGAAAGAGGAAGGCCTAAGAGGAGGTTTATTGATGTGATGAGAGAGGATATGCAGGTGCTTGGTGTGGAAGAGGAAAGTCTAAGAGGAGGTTTATTGATGTGATGAGAGAGGACATGCAG